>CAUYPK010023235.1:0-120984 GCA_963574355.1 Loris lydekkerianus
ATCCTTCCAGAAGGAACGTATTAGTGTGCATTCCCACCAGCAGTGTAGAAGTGTGCCCTTTTCTCCACATCCACGCCAACATCTCTGGTTTTGGGATTTTGTTATGTGGGCTACTCTTACTGGGGTAAGGTGATATCTCAAAGTATTTTTGATTTGCATTTCTCTGATGATTAAGGATGATGAGCTTTTTTTCATATGTTTGTAGATCGTGCACTTGTCTTCTTTAGAAAAGTTTCCCTTCAAGTCCCTTGCCCACCCTGAGATGGGATCACGTGTTATTTTCTGGTTAATACGTTTGAGGTCTCTGTGGATTCTGGTTATTAGACCTTTATCAGAGGATAACCTGCAAATATTTTCTCCCATTCTGAGAGCTGTCTGCTTGCTTTACGATGTTCTTGGCTGTGCAGAAGCTTTTTATTTTGTTCAGGTCCCAGTAGTGTATTTTTGATACTGCTTCAATTGCCTGGGGAGTCCTCCTCATAAAATATTCACCCAGTCCTATTCCTTGAAGTGTTTTCCCTGCACTTTCTTCAAGTATTTTTATAGTTTCATGTCTTAAGTTTAAATCTTTTATCCAGTGAAAGTCTATCTTAGTTAAAGGTGAAAGGTGTGGGTCCAGTTTCAATGTTCTACAGGTTGCCAGCCAGTTCACCCAGCACCATTTGTTAAATAGGGAATCTTTTCCTCACTGGATGTTTTTAATTGGCTTGTCAAAGATCAAGTAACAGTAAGTAGCTGGATTCATCTCTTGGTTCTCTACTCTGTTCCAGACATCTACTTCTCTGTTTTTGTGCCAATACCACAGTGTTTTGATCACTATCTATCTATAGTACAGTCTCAGGTCTGATAGCGTGATTTCTACTGCTGTGTTTTTATTGCTGAGTAATGTCTTGGCTATTCGAGATTTTTTCTGATTCCATGTAAAACAAAGTATTATTTTTTCAAGATCTTTAAAATATGACAATACAGCTTTAATAGGAATTAAATTAAAATTATATATTGCTTTGGGTAGTATGGACATTTTAACAATGTTGATTCTTCCCAGCCATGAGCATGGTATGTTTTTTCATTTGTTAACATCTTCAGCTATTTCTTTTCTTAAAGTTTCATAGTTCTCTTTCTAGAGATCTTTCCCATTGTTTGTTAGGTATACTCCCAAATATTTCATCTTCTTTGGCACTACCGTGAAAGGAATAGAGTCCTTGACTGTTTGTTCTGCTTGATTATTGTTGGTATATATAAAGGCTACAGATTTATGGGTATTGATTTTGTAGCCTGAGACATTGCTGTATTCCTTGATCACTTCTAAAAGTTTAGTTGTAGAGTCCCTAGTGTTTTCCAGGTATATGATCATATCATCTACGAAGAGTGAAAGTTTGATCTCTTCTGACACTGTGTGGATACCCTTGATCGCCTTTTCTTCCCTATTTGCAATGGCCAAAACTTCCATTATAGTGTTAAAGAGCAATGGAGACAATGGGCAACCTTGCGTGGTTCCTGATCTAAGTGGAAATGATTTCAATTTAACTCCATTCAATACAGTATTGGCTGTGGGTTTGCTGTAGATGGCCTCTATTAGTTTCAGAAATATCCCTTCTATGACAATTTTCTTAAGTGTTCTGATCATGAAGGGATGCTGGATGTTATCAAAAGCTTTTTCTGCGTCAATTGAAAGAATCATATGGTCCTTATTTTTTAGTTTGTTTATGTGCTGAATTACATTTATAGATTTTACATATATTGAACCAGCCTTGAGACACTGGGATAAATCTGACTTGGTCGTGGTGTATAATTTTTTTAGATGTGTTCCTGGAATCTATTTGTTAGGGTCTTATTGAGTATTTTAGCATGTATATTCATTAGTGATATTGGTCTATAATTTTCTTTTCTTGCTGGGTCTTTCCCTGGTTTCGGGATCAAGGTGATGTTTGCTTCATAGAATGTGTTGGGTAATATTCCTTCTTTTTCTATATTTTGGAAGAGGTTTAGTAATATAGGTACTAGTTCTTCTTCAAAGGTTTTGTAGAATTCTGACATAAAGCCATCTGATCCTGGGCTTTTCTTTTTAGGGAGATTTTGTATGGTTGATACTATTTCAGAACTTGATATAGGCCTTTTTAACATTTCCACTTTATTCTGGCTAAGTCTTGGTAGGTGGCGTGCTTCCATGTATTGGTCAGATTTTCAGATTTTCATATTTCTGAGAGTAGGGTTTCTTGTAGTATTCGTTAAGGTTTTTTTGAATTTCTTAGGGGTCTGTTATTTTTATCGTTACCATTTCTGATTGATGAAATTAGAGATTTTAAACTTTTTTTCCTGATTAGTTTGGCCAAAGGTTTATCTATTTCATTGATGTTTTCAAAAAACCAGCTTTTGGATTTATTGATCTGTTGTATAATTCTTTTGTTTTCAATTTCATTTAATTCTGCTCTGATTTTGGTTATTTCTTTTCTTCTGCTGGGTTTGAGGTTGAAGTGTTCTTTTTTCTGCAGTTGCTTGAGATGTCCCATTAAGTTATTAACTTCCTCTCTTTCCGTTTTCTTGAGGAAGGCTTGCAGCGCTATAAATTTCCCTCTTAGGATTGCCTTTGCAGCATCCCAGAAATTCTGATAATTCGTGTCTTGATTGTTGTTTTGTTCCAGAAATTTGGTGATTTCCTTCTTAATCATGTCTATAACCCATCTATCCTTCAGCATAAGGTTGTTTAGCTTCTATATTTTTGTATGGGTATGCAGGTTCCTGTTGTTATTGAGTTCAACTTTTATTCCATGATGGTCTGGAAGATGCAAGGAATAATTTCTGTTTATTTAAATTTGGTGAGGTTAGATTTGTGGCCTAGGATGTGGTCGATTTTAGAGTATGTTCTGTGGGCTTATGAGAAGAATGTGTATTCAGTTTTGTTAGGATGAAATGTTCTGTAGATGTCTGTTAAGTCCAGATGTTTAATGGTTAAGTTTAAATCTAAAATTTTATTGCTTAGCTTATTTTTGGAGGATCTATCCACCACTGCTAAAGGGGTGTTAAATTCTTCAACTACTATGGAACTGGAGGAAATCAAGTTGCTCATGTCTGTTAGAGTTTCTTTTATAAATGGAGGTGCATTCTGGTTGGGTGTATAAATATTAATAATTTAATTCGCATCATATTCAGTATTACCTTTAACAAATATGAAGTATCCATCCTTATCCTTCCTTATTTTGGTTAGTTTAAAGCCTATTGCATCTGCGAATAGGATTGTAATACCTGTTTTTTTCTGCTTTCCATTTGCCTGGAATATAAATGACCATCCCTTCACCTTGAGTCTATATTTGTCTTTTAATGTAAGATGTGATTCTTGGATACAGCAGATATCTGGCTTTAGTTTTTGTATCCAGTCAGCCAACCTGTGCCTCGTTAGAGGACAATTTAAACCATTCACATTAATTGAGAATATGGTAAGCCTTTCAAGAGTCCAGTGGACATTTTTAATTCTTTTGTGACTATGGAAGTTGGAATTTGATCAAAATTTTCTGGGTGAGTTTACTTTTGTGTTGGAGGATTACGTTGGTCTTTATGGAGAATAGGTCTGAGAATATCCTGGAGAGCTGGTTTAATTATGGCAAATTTCTTCAACATGTGAATGTCATTGAAGTATTTAATTTCTCCGTCATAAATGAAACTCAGTTTAGCTGGGTACGGGGTCCTGGGTTGAAAGTAATTTTAGTTTCCTCCGTCATAAATGAAACTCAGTTTAGATGGGTACAGGATCTTGGTTTGAAAGTTATTTTAGTTTCCTAGTAGTTTTAGGAGATTCAAAGTTGATGACCATCCTCTTCTAGCTTGAAAGGTTTCAGCAGAGAGATCTGCAGTTATTCTAATATTCTTCTGCTTGTGGGTGATGGTTTTCTTTCGTCTGGCTGCTTTCAGAATTTTCTCCTTCATATTAACTTCAGTGAAATTGATTATGATGTGTCTGGGGGATGTCTTATTTGGGTTGAGTTGTGCTCGAGTTCTGAAACTGTCTGCTATCTGAATTTCAGAATCTCTTGGCATGTCTGGAAAGTTCTCTTTCATAATCTCATGGAGAAGAGACTCTGTGCCACTTTGTCACTTTTGGGGATCCCTATAAGACGAATATTGGTTTTCTTCTATTTATCCCAGAGCTCTCTGAGAGAGTCATCTGTTTTTGCCCTCCATTTTTCTTCCTGTTTGAGAGTTTGGGAGCGTTCGAAAGCTTTGTCTTCAGTGTCAGAAATTCTTTCTTCTGCTTGCTCCATTCTGTTACTGAGGGATTCTACTGTGTTTCTCAGATCTTTGATGGCTGCAACTTCTTGTCTCAATGTGTCAAAATCTTTGGTCATTTGGTCTTTGAATTTGTTGAATTATTGAGATATCTTTTGGGTTACTGCTTGGAATTCTGATTCAATCTTATTTGCTATCCAGATTCTGACATCTCAGCTATTTTTTTGTGCATGGGATCTTGTGCTGTGTCTGCCCCATTGATCCTTGGGGGAGTTTATTTACTCTGATTATTCGTATTGCCAGAGTTTTTCTGTTGTTTTTGCCTCATGATTGTTTTTCATCGTTGCCTCTGGCCATCCTCAGAGTTGAGGAGGTGTCTCTCCAAGATTAGACCCCAGTGGGATCACTCTATTGTTGCTGGATCTTTGTAGGGAGTGACCCTGTGTAGTTCCTCTGGGGCTGCCAGGGAGTTCTGGTTGTGGAAGCAGCTCCAGAGTGTGACATACCCGGATCCAGCAACAGGGCAGGAGGTGGTGTGCATGGTTCTGGGAGTGCCTGGTGCCCAGTGACTTTGGCACAGAGAGCCCAAGGCTCCAGCAGTCTCTGGCCAGGAGAAGAGCTCTGTGCAGAGACAGGGAGGGTTGCAGAGGGTAGGCAGCTACCAGAGTCCCTGACCAGATGAGCAATCCAGTGTGGAGGCAGGGAGGGTACAGGAGTAAGGATGCGGGGTTGCGCGGCTCCCACAGTTCCTGGTCAGGGCATATGGAGGCCCGGTGGGCACAGGTTGCGGGTCAGGGGTGGCGGTGCAACTGTTATGGATGTCTAGGTGGCACCAAGCCCGGGAGTCTGAGGTTGCTATGAGCTGTGACGCCACGGCACTCTACCCAGGGCACAAGCCCCGAGGCTCCGGTGTGCCTAAACCGGTCTCAATGTGCCCCTGAGGGTTAAGGCTATCTCAGCATGATTTTTGTAGATGTGGAAGAGTTTTCTAAAATTTAAATGAAAGGCAAGGAACTTTTAAAGCTAAAATTTCTTTTGAAGAATGCTAATAAAGTGGAATAAGTCTGTCTACTCTATTTCTAGGCTAAATTTATGCTTTCTTTACCCAATACCCATTAATTTTTTTATTGCTTTCTTTTTCCTTCAGAGCATTTTTGAGCTCTACAAAATAATCATTTTATTTGTTTACTTATTAAGCATTTGTCTCTTCTCTGGACTGTAAGCTTGGCAAATGATAGCATAGTTTTTTTCTGTTTTGTTTGCTACTACACTTGCAGCACCTGGAACATTTGCTTAGCTCTGAGCAGGTGTTCAATGAGTATTTGTTGCATGAACCAATGAAGAACTTTGGTGGAATAGAAAGAAAAAGTCATCTAACAGTTTCAGTTAGATTTTCCTTTAGGGAGTTTCGGTTTATTTATTTGCTATGTATTTATCTCCAATCATTTATCTTTTGTTTATTAAGTGCCAATTATATGTCTGGTTTGGAGCTACTGTAGTATTTTCTCCTAGAGCTTCCAGAAGTGCTTCCAAGAGAGTCATTACTATTCCTATTTTATAGATGAGGAAGCTGAGGTTATCTTTGAGCTGAAGCTTCTTGCCTACACATCACAAAACCTGCTTTAGAATTCAGGCCTCACTTTAGTGCCTCTATTCTTGTGTCTAAGCTGACTCCCCCATTTAGAGAAAGGAAACTGGGACCAAATAAGTTCAAGGCTAATGGGTGCTGGTGCCTAGCAGGGTTGTGGTCTTTCTCCTATTGGCACATAGATGTCCCCCTTCTTCCCTGCTAGGAAACCCTCCCTGCCCTGAAATTCCCCAGTCACTCAGAGAGGGCAGTCAAACCTCTCTGCTAATTATAATCTGTATTTGCACAAAATTCTGCAAATTTTCATTTCTCCAGTCAAATTATACCATACTTCTTTGTATTCATTCTATAACCAGTTCTCTGTCTAGCAGATGTGTATATTTCTTATTTCTCAAACTCTACTCTATAAGCTCTTTAAAAATACCCATAACAGTGGCAGCCATTTGCCGATCACTGTGCTAAGTACTTCCTACGTTTATCTCACAGTATTGTTATAGTTGTCTATCTCCGGATAACAAATTGCTCCTAAATCAAGCAGCTTAAAACCAAAGCATTAATTACCCCATGTAATTTTCAAAGGCTCAGAAATTCAAGAGTGGATTAGATGTGTGGTCCTGGCACCTACAAATTGCAGTCAAGATGTCAGCTGGGGCTGCTTCATCTGAATAGGCTCAACTGGGGCTGGAGAATTCCTTTGCAAGCTCATGCATGTGCTGCTACGCTCTAGCCTCAGCAGCTACTGGTCAGAGGCTCTCGTTCAACAGTCACAGGACCATTGAAAACATGGCAGCTTGCTTTCATTAGGCAAGTGAAGAGGAGGGAGTGAGAGAGAGAAAGAGAGATGGAAGCCTTGTTCTTTAGTAACCTGATCTTGGAAGCCACATACACGTCTCTGCTACATGCTGTTGGGCATGAAGATCAATCACAGTGTAGTGCAGGAGGGGCCTACAGAAGCGTGTTAGTGCCAGGAATCACTGGGGACTATCCCTGGGGCTGTCTGCCACACTGCTTTCCCCTCTCATTAATCATGTGAAGATAGGAGAGTTTAAGTCACTGCCTGATGCTTACACAGCTTCTAAGAGGCGGTTTGGATTCAGCCCCTAAGTCGATGCACAGACACGGAACATCCTGTCAGACCCTGCTGGTTCATTCGACAAACAACACTTACTATGTGCCAGACAGCTGAAGACAAGCCAGCCATGGTCCATGCTATTACAAAGTTTGCATGGTGGAGGAGACAGATGATAAGTAGTGGGAATTGAAATAATATGCAACTAATCCCAAATGAGAATAGGCCTAGGTCTCATCTGCCTCCACTGGTCCTGGAGGGCGTAGGTGTGAATTTCATCATGGGTGAAGGAATGATCATACAGGAGTAACTGGTGAAACTACTTTGTGCGCTCCGAATGCCCCTCCTTTGCATTCATGGATTAAATCTAGGTATAATTCTAGCTCTGCTTTTAATTTGCTGTGTGATATAAATCAATTCCTTTGAACTTTCTGAGGCTCAGTTTCCCATCTGAAAACCATCCTAAAGGAAGAGACTAAGGGATCTGTAAGTTTGTCTACCAGTCAGTAAGTGATGGGTGGGGGGAGAGGGAGTGACTTCCCAGGAGGCAGTTAAGCGCTGTATGTATTATCCGAAAACCTGAGAATCTCTGCTTCTGCAGCCACCAAACGGTTCATATGTAGCTCTCCCCTCAGTTTCCCCATCTGTAAAATGGGAATAAGATCCTACCTGCCTGTATCAGTGTCTTCTGTTTGCTGTAACAAATTGCCACAAACTAGGTGGTAGATGACAGAAATTTATTCTCTCACACGTCTGGAGGCCAAAGTCAAGGTGTGGTGAGGGTCCTGCCCCCTCCAGACACTCAGGTGGGAATTGTGCACCCCCCTCCGGCTTCGGGCAGCTGTAGCATTTGTAGCTTTGTGGCCACATAGCTCCATTTATCACTCCACCTGCGTGTTACCTTCTCCTCAGTGTGTGACTTCCTTCTGCCTCTCTCCTGTGAGGACATCTGTGATGGCATTTAGGGGTCATTGGGAAAATTCAGAAGTCTTCTCAAGAGCTTTGACTTAATCACATCTGAAAAAAAAAAAAAAAAAAAAATTACCAGAAGAGTAACATTCACAGATTCCAGGCTCCAGGGGTTGGAACAGGTACATCTATTGGGAACCATTTTCAGCCTAGCTCCTATGTTTGCTATAAAGATTAAATGAATAAAAACAGGCAAAATTTTTGGAGAGTACCTGGATTGTTGTGAGCACTCTTTTTTTTTTTTTTTTTTTTTTTATTAAATCACAGCTGTGTGCATTAATGCAATCACAGGGTACAATGTACTGGTTTTATATACAATTTGAAATATTTTCATCAAACTAGTTAACATAGCCTTTGCGGTATTCTCTTAGTTATTGTGTTAAGACATTTATATTCTACACTTAGCATGTGAAATTTACTAAGTGAGCACTCTTTTAAAAGAACAAAAGTGGTAGAGAATCGGTGGGGATTGGAAAGAACCGAGGTGAATATGCTATCCCAGGTATCTGCTGATGTGTGGTGAAAAGGTCTCAACAGCAGTCCCCGAGTCTGTGCAGACAGACGGAACCCAACTCCAGCCCCAGTAAATGTCTCCATGTGACCCTGTGACCAGGTGCCCTCCTGTCTGATGGTGACTATTCAGTGACAAGCAGGGGCCTCCTCTGAGCTTGTATTAATATATATAGCTCTTCACTCACCTGGAAAATTGATTTTTTCTTTTTAAGCACAAAATGTAGCAGTTTTATAGCCTTTCTGCAGGTTGACATGGCCATTTATAACCTATCTTCTCCGTCACCCTTCCTGGCGCCAGTCTCAAATGTCTTGAAGAACTCTCTCATGCATTTGCAATTAGAAATTATTCCTAGGCAAAATTTAATTTCCAATAGGGCTGACCTTTGTTATTGTTTTTGTTAAGTTCATTTGTATGTGTTTGTTTTGTTATTGATGTTGGTCATGGCGATGGCTTGTTGCAGGGAGCCGGAAGCTGACTGCGGTGGAGGCTGGGGGCATTTTAATCAGGGATGTCCAGTGATGGATGGGGAGGGCTGGGCTCTGGGTGTTAATCTTTGTGGACAGGAAATACCAGCAGAGTGACTGAGATTAAAACCTGGTACCTCATTTTCTCTTCTGAAGGCAGGAGTGTCGGCACAGCTTCTCTATCAGCTGGGCTGGAGAAGGTGAACTCAGCCTCATCAAATGATAGAAAACTAAATAAATAACCAGCTGTCCCCACAGTGTAAGGCCTTCCATTTACAGGGCTCTTAGCAGGTGCCAGACGCTCTGGCAAGAGCCTTCCAGCTGAGGTCGTTGAAGGGTGGACTCCGTAGAATTTGCTTAGGGACCAGAGGGTTACATGCAGGGACGTGCCCATGGCCAGGCAGCACATTTGGGATCATCTGATGGATTTAAAAATCCATCTACTGATGTAAAATGGGGAGAGATGCTATTTAGAAATATCACTCCAGTGGCTATTTGGAGGGTGATTTTATGGAGGCCAGACTGGAGACCAGCAGACTGGTCAGGGACCCTTTGCACGCTCCCGTTGTGACCTGTGCAGGAATCTCACTTAGGGCTCCAAGGACAAGGGAGGAGAAGGAGACTTCAAGACAGGAGGGAAGATAATTCACATTTTATGAGGATGAAATTATGTGCCAAATTCTGAAGTGAAGTATGCACCGGCACGAGCCAGTGTAAGCATCACAGGAGAGCCCTGCAGGGGTCGGTGCCTGTTAATAGAGGAGGACCATTGAGGCTCAGAGAGGGCAAGTAAGCTGCCTGGGTCACACAGTGAAAAGGCAAAGAGCTGCAATTTAATCTCCTTTGGCAGAAGCTCTTTAAAATGTATCTGGCTGCCTCTTCACATGACTTTCATAGCAGCAGACCTATAGGGCAGTAACCATAAAAGTCATAACGAAGGTGATCCCAGCAACGTCAATATTAACAGCAGCTGATGTTTGCTGTACAGTTGTCACATCAACCAGTATTCAAAGCACCTTGCTGACATTATCAGCCTTCATTCTCACAAAGCTAAAAGCAGATAGTTACAAAAGTCCCATTTTACAGGTGGGTACACACAGGTGAAGGGACTCGTCCAAGGCCACACTTTGAAAGATGACTTTCAATTCATCTCTGTCAGTAGCTGACACATGTCCCCTTTAGAAGGTGGGAGGAGAGGGCGTGACGGAGCCCACCACCTCCTCAGCCATAACCACCCTGTTGCCCTCTCTCTGAGCAGTGCCCCGAAGAACTGAAACCCATGAAGGATGGTTCCGGCTGCTACGACCACTCCAAAGGCATCGACTGCTCCGATGGCTTTAACGGCGGCTGTGAGCAGCTGTGCCTGCAGCAGACACTGCCTTTGCCCTACGATGCCACCTCCAGCACCATCTTCATGTTCTGCGGGTAAGTCTCTGTCCCCAAGGCCCAGGTGTCCCCTTGTAGCAGCAAGAAGTGCATTGAAAAATGGCCAGGCTGGGCCTGTCCTTCAGCAAGTGACCTTTCTATTTCTACTATTTCAGCACAAGAGGCAACAGTCAAGTGTATGACCTTTGTTGGGTAGTGAAAAGAAGAATGTATGAAGAAAGCTAAAAAAGTGATTGATAAATATGATAAATGGAACCCATGCCCAACCCCTAGGGTCATGATCTTTCTCTCCATGGTCTCTTACCCTTTTTGCGTCCATCCCTGCTGTCATGGTACTGTCCTTTGGAGCCAAGGACTGTGTCTTGAAGGTGGGCACAGAGAAACCTTCAGATATGGTGCATAAGGGCATAGGCTATGCCCAGGCTTCTAACCCGGTTTCTGCAGGAATTTAACAGTGTATATTCAGTGTTTAGCCTCCCTGTGCCCTAATGCTCAGGCTGTAAGGACGATTAATTGCGGGAAGAGAGGGGCAAAGGAAATAATGCCGGTAAAGCTGGTAGTACAGCTTCTGGCTCATGATGAACAAACTGAGTTTTAACATTAGTATGAGACTGAAAGGGAAGGCAGGAGGGGGCCGACGTGCTGAGTGTCACTTTCTGTCTCCAGGCTGCTGGTGGATCAGCTGTGAAAAGAGACGGCTGTGCCATCTTTGCTCCTGTTTCTTCCAGCTTACGTTGCTTTCCCTGTTGAAAGCGTGGTGGGAGTTACCTCTGCCATGGACAGCACCTAGCGTAGTGTTTGGTCCTCAGTAATCATTCAAGAAAATAGCAGCCTTTTCCTCTCTTTTTCATTCCTTTTCTGGTAATGTCTTCACATCAGAAAATTTGTCCACCTTTTGAGATTCTGTGGCTCCCAAAAGTAACCCTGTGTTCATGGGAGAGGGATGCTCACTGCTTTATTTACCAAGATGAGAAAGCGGCCTAAGCCGTTTAGCAACCTTTTCATTCTTACATTTCACACAAAAAGGAGACGGGAATGCGCATGGGTTTAATTCCAGTTTACCAGAAAATTAATTTAACTTGCATGGTTCTAGTACATGAAGTCTAGTGTTCCATCGAAGGCTTATATCAGGGTCTCCTTTCCTGCCCTCGTTGCACTTGGGGCTGCAGGTGCCTTCCAGCAGGTCCTGGAGCAGCTCACTGGAGGCCCTGGATACGTATCAGTAAAATAAATAAGAAATAAATTAGGGTATGCAGAGCTGAATTTATAGCGTCTCTCCTCAGCTTAAGTGACTGCAGGGCAGTGTTGAGTAAATTATGCATGGCTTTGGGTCTGCAGGCTTGCATACAGAATCAGCTGTGTTCTTATCTTATTATTTTTCTCTCTGAATACTTGGAGGGCTGGGGGGGGAGAGTTGTTTTCTGTAGCAAATAACAACAGCAACATCAGCAGGTACAGCAATAATGGATTTTGACATCAGAAACTATTACCACTTTCCATCCCTAGCACCCTACAGGGAAGCTTGGATTCAATAGACAGCCTAATCCCAGCCCTACCACTCTCTCTTAGACATAAGGCAAGGCTCTTAGGACCTTTGACCTTCAGTTTCCTCTTACATTGATAAGACCTACCTTAATGTAATGCTGGTTATGAACAGTGCAAAGTATGTTAAACTTGTTACCCCATTAAGGTGAGGCAGGTCGCTCAGTGACTGCCTCCTTGCTGTATGACCTTGGGAAAGTTACCCAATGATGATATGTGGACTAAATACATGACTTACATTACAGTTTGCAGCAGCATTTATGAAGTGTTTTAGAGTAGCATCCTGCACAGTTAGCGCCATATGTGTTCCTTAAATAAAGTAACTAAAAACAATGATTCTTACAATATTTGCTAGTGACCCAAAGCCCTTGGCTTCTTGGTTTGGGGATCTGAATGACAGGAAAAACTGAGCTTCTCCAAGGTGAAAAGTCTGTGAAAGTCTTAAGACTGAATGAATGAAAGTGTGTTGTGAGCTGTTAACGCCCATCCAAATGTTGGATAAAAAGAACAAAAAAGAAAATAAAACCCAGATCTCCTAAAACCAACTGCAGTTTGAATGTGCTTTGGAAATTGTCTATTAAGCATGTAAATGGGAAGTTAGGGTACTTGGTAGAAGCACTGTAAACAAGGAAAGCTATTAGCAGGTACTCTGAAAGAGTTGGTGAGAGGTGGATGCTGTTGAATTAAACAGGGAAAACAAAACAAGCCCTTCTCAAGGGGACCTTGCCAACTTGCTCAGAGCTCTATGACCTTTCTCCGTGTCCTAGGTAGGCACAGTTTTAATACATGTGTTTGCAGCCAGGTTAATAATAACAGCAAACATTTATTAAGAACTTTCTACGTGCCAGGCCTGTTCATAGTGTTTTGTGTACCTTAGCCCATTCGATTATTATAATATCCCTACAAGGGACATGCTATTATGATTCCCATCTTATTGTTAAGAAAACAAAGCACAGAAGGGCTCAGTGACTTGCCCAAGGTCACAGGGCTGGTGAGTGGGAGTCATTCCGACTCAAACTCAGGCCTGGTGGCGCCAAGTGCCAGATGGGAAAGATCCAATGTCACATCTGTCCTCTGGCCATGTCTAGCCATGGACAAGTCACTCAATTTCTCTGAGACTCTGCTCTTTCATGTAGAATCAGAAGTAATTTGTACTTCCTCTGTAAGGATTAAATGAAATTATACATGCACAGGGGGCTGGCATACTTAATTAAGCACTCAGTAAACCATAGTTGTAATTAGTCTAATAGGTATAAAGTCATCTCATTTAATGATTCCCTTACTGAATGTCTTACTTATTGCTCTATCGTCAGTGCCTGGAACATACTAAGTGCTCAGTTAATAATTGTTACATGAAGTGCCTCCATTAACACAGCTAAAGTAGTCATTCCCAGTGTAAGCTTCCCAATTGCACTTCCAGCCAGGTTCCTCTTCCTGTGTTAGGCCTCGTGGCTTCAGCTTCTAGAATTTGGGCGACACTGTTTCCTCTGTGCCACTTCTCCTCCTCTGTGGCTCCACTGACCCCTACTTGTTCCTGGCCCTTTAGCTTAGACAGCTCTGTTTCATCTTCAAGTCCTGGTTTAGGTATCACCTTCCTCAGCAAGTATTCTCTAAGCCCCCCAGGTCAGGAGTGAGATGTAACATTACAGGTGTTGGGGGATTCATTCTGGCATTTATTTTGTTGTGATTTCCACTTTAGGCCAGCACCTGAGTGCTCAGTACTCTGACTTCTCGTTGAAGGATGTGGATTTCACCTCTAATTGTTACCATAGGATATTTGCACACTAGGTTCTTGCCAAACATTATAACCTTGTGCTCTCTGCCCTTTAAACATTTGCAAAAGCTCAAGTGTAAGAAATACTCACTGACAATTGATAGAAACACATAAAATCTACCTCTTTATTCAGACAGGTGTTTTCCAGTGTGGATCCCATGTTACCTTAGTTCCATGTTCAGTGTTCTGTGTTTATAGGAGGGGAAACTACTCTCTATAACTGCCTCTTGCAGTTACCCAGGGCACTGGGGATAGTACAGGCTCTGATAAGTCCTGCAGTGGTGAAGCATATTTCATTGATTCTAAACTGTATGTATTTTCCACATTTTAACATCTCTGAAATTGAGATATATCTTACTATAAATGGTTTCACAGAGTTTAATTGGCAGTCTTGTGGGATTTTTATTTTGTTTTGTTTTATTTCATTTTTTTCCTTAGCATTAAGCGAAATGCTAGTGTTTCTTACAATTGTTGGGGATTGTAGAGTAGCTAAAATATAGCCCAGAGTTCCATATGGAATCCTATTTCCTTTCCTTTCCTTTTCTAGAAGCTCTAAATTTTCCTTGAGTGAAACTTACAGATGGAGACCACTTAGACAATGCCTCCACTGATCTTTGTTTTGGTTAATGTTGGGACAGTCCTGAGCGTCTTCATGAGAAGGACTGCTGTGGGGTCAGTTAGTGGCATTAGTGCAGCTGAGGTCCGTAGCTGCTGGTTGTGGCCACGATGACCCCAGGACGAAATTTCTCACAGGTGTCAGTATGAGGAAAGCTGAAAGGCAGCGCGCTTTTCTCTTGCTTTGGTAATAGGAGGCTCAGATTTATCCCCAGGGTCAGTCCATGTCTACCTGGTGTGCAGTTCTTTGAGTGATTCTTATCCTTGATGTCTCTCTATTCTTTTTTATTTTATTTTATTTTATTTTTTAGCATTTGATTCTCTTCCTTAGTTTTCAAAATAGTTTCTGGTGCATACATTTCAATAAATAATTGTATCAAGGAATGAATGAATAAACAAGTGAGTAAATACATAAATAAGTAAACACATTCTCTCCTTTGAAGGTTTGTACACAGTGCCATTTTTCTGTAGGTCTCAGTTGCCTTCTCTGAAAGGCAAGCAGATGAGAGGAAGGCATTTGTGCTGAAGTGGAAAGAGCATCAGCTTGAAGTAAGAAGATCCAGGTCAAGGCCTTGGCTTTTTGAAAGTGCACCTGTGCACTTGGTCAATGGATTTGTATGTGCCCAGCCTCTGGGGCCTCAGTGGCAATGTTGGAACGAAAGTGTCCACCTCACAATGTCACTGTGAGGATTAATAAAACATGATCTTGGCTAAATACATACAAGGTTTTATGGTGCAATCTCTGAAGTCCCATCTAATCCTGGAATTCTCTGTAACACAGTGGAGTTGTTAAGGGTAACATAGCCATTGCCTTCAGCTAAAATGCCTGGTTTGCATCTTTGTACTTATTTTATGTATTTCATTTTGGCATATGTATAAATATAGTTTCATGTAGATCTTGGCTGGTTTCCTGTGAGCCTACGCTCTTTAGAATTTCTGTAAGAAAATCTCCCAGATGACAGAATGTTCTAAAAGGAAATGTGTAATTATGTGGCATGGTACAAAAATAAAATTAAAAAAAAAAAAAAGAAACCAACAACCAAACAAACCTTAACATAAACCTGCCTATGCCCCGAGGTGGCCTAAGAAGAGAGAACTGCTTATGTTTCAAAACTCAGAGGGTCATTTGCCTCTATGAGTCTCAGCTTTCTTCCCTATGTCTGTCCTGTGAAGTCACAATCCTTTCCCACCCCCAAGCAAAAGAAAAATCACTGTAAACGTACACTTATAATATTGCTAAAATAATACACAGAAGTTCAGAGTCTCACACACTCACAGAGAGAGAGAGAGAGAAAGAGAGAAAAGTACGGACTGGTAGGTTTAATTCCTGGCACTGCTGTTGACTAGGTGTACATCCACAGGCAAGTCACTGCAGTTCTCTAAACCCCAGATTTCTCCTCTGGAAATGAGATCAGTACTGCCCTGGGGGTTGTGTATTTCTTACTGGTTCTGTAATGAATGATCACAGACTTAACGGTTTAAAACAGAGAAATTTATTATTGTACAGTTCTCAAGGTCAGCAGTTGTAGAATGTAGGCATTGGTGGGGCTGCATTCCTTCTAGAGACTGCAGTGGAGGATCTGTTTCCTTGCCTTTTCCAACTTTAAAGACTGCCTGTACTCTTAGACTCCTAGCGCTTACTGCCCCCTTTCTCCTCTGCTTTTAAATGATAGCTCCTTCTCTAACTCTGACACTCATCTTCTTCCTTTAAGGAACCATGTGATGGCAATGGGCCCACTCACAAACCAAGGATAATCTTCTTGTCTCAAAGTCTTTTACTTAATTGCATCCGCAAAGTGCATATTGCCATTGTAATAGAACCACTGGTTTGAGGGGATTAGGATTTGGGGAGGGGCACTTTTCTACCTATTATAAGTTATAATAAGGAACAGATCAGGTCATATAGACAAACAAAATTCACTAAACTATGAGTTCTTGTATGTAGGACTGAGCTTCGCATATAGGTAAGTGTGTAGACAGACGTATGTGTGTGTATAATGCATATATTTAGCTTACATATAATTACATATGTATAAATAGACAAATTATAGGAATGTTATTTCCAATGAATGTCATGTAGACATTTGTCATGTCATTTTTTTTTTTTTTTTTTTTTTTTTTTCTTTGTAGTATGGCATGTGTATAAATATAGTTTCAAAGCAAAAAAAACAAGTCAAAGAATGACAAGTCTGTGAGCTTTGAGAAATGTGGATCTAGGGCAGTAGTTCTCAACCTTCCTAATGCCACAACCCTTTAATACAGTTCCTGTGGGTCACCACCCACAGGTTGAAAACTGCTGATCTAGAAGGAAGCCAGCAACTAGGACCTAGGAACTACTGGAAATAAATTAACATTCCCTTGGGAATGTAAATGGACTAACAGACCAAATGAAAACAATCATAATAACATTAAGAAGAACAACAACAATGACAGCTGATACCATATTTGGCTCCTGTATGAAAGATATCATTTCATCCTTTACCTAAGTTATCTCTACCACATCAGCTTTATAATAAGAATTGCTATTATCCTCATTTAAAATGGCACAAACCTAGGGAGGTTAACAGACTGGATCAAGGTCATATAGCTGGTAGTTAGCACAGCCTTTATTTGAGCTCAAGTTTAATTAGCTCCAAAACCTGAACTTGACACCTTGAGTCTCTCATAGTAAGTAAGGGGGCATAACATCTCTATAAATTCAGCAGAGCGTAAATTATACAAACTGCATTGTCAGACGACAATGCAATCATATTAGAAATTAAGGATGAAAGAGGAACAAACAAATCTACCTGCCTGGGATTTAAATTAAAAAATATCTTTCAAGTAACACTTGGATATGGAAAAAAATCAAACTTAAATTTCCACCTCTTTAGAAAGGAGCAGGAAAGGGAGGGTTACATGTCAAGCTTGTGGGATTTGGGCAAAGCTGTAGTCAGAAGCTCCATAGCATTTATTAAGAAGCAAGAAAGATTAAAAATAAACAGATGAAGCATTTGACTTAAGAAACCATAAAAGGAATTATAAAACAGAGTCAAAGAAAACAGCACGAAGAAATGAATACAAATATAAGCTAAAATAAATGAAATAGAAAAGACAAAAAGGAAACCTCATCAATAAAATACAAAAAGCCTTTTCAAAGGAGAGAAAGGAGAGCACAGACACATTAGGAGCGAGCTAAGGCTACAGACATAGAAGCACACAAGATAAAATTAATTTAATGAGAATATTGTGTAGAACTTTTTATCAGTACATTTGGAAGTCTTGACACAACGCATTATTTTCTTAGAAAATATGAATTAGCAAGTTTGAGTCATGATGATATAGGAAATGTAAAAAGTAGATAAAATGGAAATGAATGCTAAGGGAGCTAAACGGGTGTAGCTGAAGAGAAGACACCAAGCCCAGGAGATTTCATAGGCAGGTCTGATCAAATCATTGAGGAATGGCTTACCTCTGTCTCAGAAACAGGAAGGACAGGTTTTTGATTCTGTTTTTATTTTTGTTTCCCAGATGCCTGCTCAGTGTGAGCACAAAGGACAATTTTTAAAAACTTATTTCATAATCCCAACATCCAAAGTGGGTAAATATGTACTCATTCATCTAAAAGAATCTGATAGACATACTAGAATTGATGCGAGTCTATTTTAGAGAGAGTCTTGCTCTGTCACACAGGCCCGAGTGTGGTGGTAAGATCCTAGCTGGCTATATCCTCCAACTCCTGGACACTAACACACATGGAGCGTGTAGGTGTGAGCCACTATGCTCCACCCAGAAATGTGGGTAGAATGCAAAATCAACTTACAAAAATCAGCAATAGCTTTCCTCAAGTCAACAGTAACTCACTAGAAAATCTATGAGAAAACATAAATGAAAAATGGAACTTATTCTCAAAGTGTGAAAGATTGTAAAAGAATAGAAATTATCACTCTAAGAGGGCACACTAAAGTGCTAACATACTTGTCTAATCCTTGTAGTGGCTCTATAAGATAAGATCTTCTTTATGGGTAAGCACAAGAAGCACAGAGAAGTTAAAGTTTTTCCAAGGTCACATAGCTCAGTGGTACAATCAGGATTTGGACTCTGTTGATTTGGATTCAAAACACATCCTTGTAACACTGACTGTGTAGTGCCCACTTAAGTATTCATGAATGCGATCCACAAGACACGTGCATGACTTTTGCAACTAAAAGTCAAAAACTTCAGTGAATGTTTTAAAAGAATACTTGGTGGATAGAGACACATATTGTTGCTGAATTAGAAGATTCCAAACTGTAAAGATGCTGTATCAGTCAGGATAAGATGAACTTTGTTGCTGAAACAAATGAGACCTATCCCCACTAAGCCAGGAGATTGCATAGGAAAGTTAATTTTTTATTCATTCTGGGTCAATTTGTGATTAAGGCAGCCCTCCTTCATCCTGTATTATGTATCTGGAATACATAGTATCTAACTTTGCCAGAACCAGGGAAGAGAGGACTGGAGAAACACAGCATGTTTTGAAAAAGCAAATTCTGACTTAGGTTTTCTCAGGAGAGATTTATTACTCAGAAACCAGTTACATGGTCCATTCAGCCCAACTGCAAGAGAGGCTTAGTCATGTAGTCCCCAGTGTGTGTCCAGGAAGAGGACACAGCGTGGGAAATGTAAGATGTGTTCTTTGCTACACTTGTCAGTGATGCCCAGCACAAAGTTGACTCTCCATACATATTTATTTAATGAAAACAAAATTTTATGTCCTCCAGATTAGTCTACAGATTCAAAGCAATGCCACCCAAATTTGACTATGGTTTTACATGGAATTTGGCAACCCAATTCTAAAATTCCTCTGAAGGGAAATATATGACAAAGAAGTGAGGAAATGTTAAAATATAAAACAAGTGTTTATTAGGGAAGGGAAACTTACTTTACTACTATATTGAAAATATGCTCTAAGTCCAAGAATGGTGGCTCATGCCTGTAATCCTAGCACTCTGGGAGGCGGAGGTGGGTGGATTGCCTCAGCTCAGAAATTCGAGACCAGATGGAGAAAGAGTGACACCCCATCTTTACTAAAAATAGAAAAACTAGTTGGGCATTGCAGCAGGTGCCTGTAGTACCAGCTACTCAGGAGGCTGAGGCATGAGGACCCCTTGAGCCAAGGGTTTCTTTGAGTTATGACACCAGGACCCCTTGAGCCAAGGGTTTCTTTGAGTTATGACACCACAGCACTCTACCAGGACGACAGAGTGAGACTATCTCAAAAAAATAAAATAAGATAAAATAAAATAAAAATAAAATAAAAATAAAAATAAGATAAAATAAAATAAAACATTCCATAAAGCTGTAATAATTAAAATAGTGTGGAATTATTGCATGAATGTACAGATAATTAAATAATAAAAAACCTCAATCATGTATACGTAGCATACATAGGGATTGAGCATATGATAAAATAGCATTTAAAGTGAGTTGGTAAAAGGATGGACACTTCAGGTAATTGACTACCCATTTTAAAAATAGTGAAGTTAAGATAACCATTCTCACCCTTCACAAAAATTAATTTCCTACATTTTAAATAAAGGTGAAAAATCTGTTCAAAAATTGTTAGAATGATATGTAGAAATATACCTACATTTTAAATAAACAAAGATGAAAAATCTGTAAAAAAAAAAAATGCTAGCATGAAATATATTTGATCATCTTATGGCTTTGTAAACACTGCACAAAATTTAGATGCAATCAAGGACCAGTATAGAGAGGTTATAAGACATCAAAATCAAGATTAAAATGCAAGCACAAACTGGAAGAAAATTTCAATACATATGGAAGCTGCAGGATAACTTCTCAGAAAATATGCAAACCACATCCAAATGCATAAAAAGAAAAAGATAAATATCACCATAGAAAAATGGCCAAAGCTCATGAACGGACAATCTGTAGAAGGGGAAACACAAATGACCAAACATGAAGGGGTGTTAAGCTTTACCAGGAATCAGGGAAATGCAAATCCAAGAAAAAGATGAGTTATTTTTCCCCATCCCAGATTGCCAATAATGAACAAGAAAGGTGAGAAAGAATGGCGTTTGTCATTTACCAGTGATAGAGTTGTAAACTGATAGAGCCTCTTCAGAAAATCATTTAGTAGATCTATCAAAATTTTAAAATTCATAAAACATTGACCTAGCAATCCATCTTCTGTGAATCAGTTTTATAGAAACACACACATATGCACAATGATATATGTGCAAAGATATTCATTATGGCTTATTTGTAATAACAAACAGCTGTAAACAGCCAAAGTGTCCATGAATAAAAATTAGTTAAAAGCATTATGGTATATTTATACTGTGCATTGGCAAATATCCATTAAAGAAAGATAGATCTAGATGTATCCTGACTTAAAAAGTTCTCCAAGAAATAGCCTTAGATATAAATGTCTCACAACAATGTATAGTATAATTCTGTTTCTGAGTTTATTATGTTTCATATTATATATGTTAAATGTACAGGGTGGTCATAAAGTGTGTGTGCAATTTAAATAGTTGTAACTTGCACACTTGTAAATTTCACCTGGCCACCCCTTTTAGTATATGCCTGGATATGATGGATATTTAAATGCATTTGAAAAACACTAGAAGAAGACATATTAGTTAACAATGATGGCCTCTGGGACAAGAAATGTGGTGAGGAAAATGAAGAACTTCCATATTTTACTCTATTGACTGATAGTGTTTATTGATCCACAACAATAACATATATTTACTCACAAGTGCACACAGACATGGGTGTGTGGAGAGATAGAAACACTCTACCCAGTGTACCCAGTAGAACATTGATCCATGTTTGCTGGGAGTCTCCTGAGATAAATATATAAAACTAGACTTTATCAAGTACTTCCCACATACTATGCATTTCTGTATACATTTACTTCATCTGTGCTGCACCTGTGTTAAGAGGAAGTTACTTACATTTAACAGATGCAGAAAGAAGTAGATTTACCAAGGCACCAGGTAAGGAGGCAGCGCCTCCTTCCACAGCACTTTCCACTGCACTTTGGGCAGGTACATGTGAGTATCAAAAAAGAAAAAAAAAAGAAAAAAAATCAGGTCCTCAGTGCAGTAACCCTCACCAGAGGTTAGGGGGAAGCAAGGAAAGAGTGACAGCTTACTTCATGCGTGAGGCATTCCTGGCTTTTCCCTAGAGTGATCTTGGGTCAAGTTTTCATTTCTGCTTGTCTTCTTCCCACCTCCTGTCGAGTTGTATATCTCTAGCATCAGCTACTAGTTCCTGCAACCTGGGTGCATTTTCTTTCCAAACAACGTTGCAGAGCTTCTCCCTTCTCACATATGGGTCCCTTTGCAGTCAGAGTCAATGGGTCTCTCCTCTACCCTTCAGAAGAATAGAAAATAAGAGATTTGACTTCTTTATATTGCCTCAAACTGGCACCACCCAACCAGAGTTGTATTGTACAAATAGAAACCACTGGATTTAGAGGAGACAAAAGTAGAAAAAGATGCCTTTGGTGCTAAACAGACCTGAATTTGAATGCCAGCTTTGCTGCTTACCATGTGACATGCTTATTTTGCTTGTGTGTAAAGCACATTCTTTTGTTGGTCTTATGTATGTGCACCCTACCCCCAGTGCCTAGCATAAGATGGTGAAAAGGTACAACATACTCAAAAGATTTGCAGTGTTGGAATGATTTTTCAGGGGCTGAGATCACTATTCCCTTCCTCCACCTCAGGCTTCTCAGAGAGATATTTTTTCTACTGCAAACATTCCCAAATTGCAAATATTATTTCTGCACCTCATTCAGATGTCTGTCTGGTCCACAGAGGAGCCCATCCCTCCCCCAAAGGCATGTCAAGGCTGTCAGGAGTGGGTGGTTAGAGACCAACAGAGGCTGCTAATACTGCTAATTGAACAGAAGCTTGTGTGCTGTCCATGGTCCTGGAAGGTTCACCTTTGAGCTTCAAGGTTGATAAAAACTTTGTTTTTTGCTACAGTCTTCAACCTTGGCTGACAGATACAGTGGGAATAGATTCTCGTTTCAGAACTGGTTGATAATTCCCTGTGATTTAGTCTGTCATGCTTTTTCAAGTCTGTGTGTTTGTGGAAAACAGTTTTCAAATTTGCTTTGCGTGTGGATGTGCACACTGATGTCCCCTGGACTCCTCTAAAATGTCACAAATAACTTTCCTTAAATTCACCAATTTGCAGGATTAATGTGCTTCTCTCTAGACACCTGTGCCCTAGATAGATTCCAGCCAGAATAGCTGTCTCTATTCCTAAACTCTGACCTGTTTTGCAGGCAAAGCAGATCGTGGTTTTAGGTCACCCCCAAAGGGGGCATCCAGGATCTGGAGCTAACTCTCACTTCTGTTTTATCTTGCAGTTGTGTGGAGGAGTACAAGCTGGCCCCTGATGGAAAATCCTGCTTAATGCTCTCAGATGTCTGTGAGGGCCCCAAGTGCCTCAAACCTGACTCCAAATTCAACGACACCCTCTTTGGTGAGATGCTACATGGTTACAACAACCGGACCCAGCATGTGAACCAAGGCCAAGTCTTCCAGATGACCTTTAGGTATGGGGCAGAAACTAGCACTTCACTAGTCTGAGTCACTGACCCACAATCTAGGCAGAGGGGAGAAGCTCTGGGGACAGTGGAATAGAGACCTGTTAGACTGGCCAGCATCTCCTTAAACATGCAGATGCCCACCCAAGGAGTGGAGAAGTCATCAAAATTAATTCCACGAAGTTCCTTTCATACCGACCGAGCATATATTTTTCCTGCCTTTTCATTTTCCTAACTCAATCCTCATATTTTAAATTCAATCTTAAATCATTCTGTAAGTACAGTTAATAGCATTTCAGAAAAAAAATAATTAATATTTCAATCTATTAAAAAATAAATATCCTCTATGCTATTCAGGCAGTTCAAAAATGAGACATTTAATATAGTAGGAAATATAAATGGCATCACCCAGAAATACCCAGAATTAACATTTTCCTCAACATTCTTAAAATACCCCTTCTGCTCCCTCCCTCCCTTTCTCCCTCTCTCCTCCCTCCCTCCTTCTCTCTCTCTCTCTCTTTTTCTTTCTCTCCAACATCCCTATCTAGTTATCTGTCTGCACACACAGTGCACACAAGATCCCATTCCCCAAATTTAGTAAAGTTGTAGATAAATTGCTTGTTTTCCTTGACAATATGCCAAAGACTTCTTTCCCTATTAATGGATTCAGCAGTACCTGAGAAATTAAAAGATAAGAATGAACATTCATCAAATTGGAGGGATCAGAATGGTGACTATGTTGGTCAGATTATATAATTATTAGACCTATAGGCTAATGGTGAAAGGCTCCTCGACAGTTAAAGACAGGAGCTCTTCTGCTCAGAAAAGAGAGACTTTGGATGGAACTTCTTCATGCTTCACAAATCTGAAGAATGATAAGATATTAAAGTAAGAAAGCCTTGCTCCATGTATAGGAAAAGATTTCCCCACAACCCCCCCCCCTCCAGGAATAAAAGCTATCCTTTTATAGTTTTCCATGAAAAAGGTATAGGATATTATCACAAAGAAAGTTTGTTTTTATAACTTGAAGTCATATTAATAAAAGTCAGCACTAATAAGAAACTTCATAGTCATCATCATCTCCATCCCAACATCTCGGTGCTGGCCGCATACACTGGGGCTGGTGGTTCGAACCCATTCCAGGCCTACTAAACAACAATGACAACTACAACAAAAAAGTAGCCAGGTGTTGTGGTGGGCACTTTTAGTCCCAGCTACTCAGGAGGCTGAGGCAAGAGAATCGCTTAAGCCCAAAAGTTTGAGGTTGCTGTGAGCTGTGATGCCCACAGCACTCTACCAAGGGTGACATAGTGAGACTCTATCTCAAAAAAAAAAAAAAAAAAAAAAATTAGAACCTACTAGAGATAACTGCAGTGATAGTGCAATAACAGTGACAATAAAATGGTTGCCATTTATTAAGAATTACTCTTTATCATGCTCTTGATTACTGTTATGATTACTAACAATAATAATAATGGCCAATAGCATTAATTCTGCACATTCCAAGGATCCCCTCCAGTTGTTAACTTATGTAATCCTCCCCCTAGCCTTGTGAGACAGGGACTATTACCATCCCTTCTGTTCAGAAGAGAAACAGAAATCTAGAGTAACTTTCCAAAGACACTCTTCTAGGATGTGAGAGAGGCAGGATAATGCCATTCTGGCCTCATTATTAGAACCCTTCAAGGCATCATGGTCTTCATTTGGAAAATCAGCACCAGAGAGGGGGAGTGACTTTTTCAACCTCGGCGTCTAGTGGGAGGTCGAGTCAGGAATCACATGCAGGCCAGCTGGACTCTAAGACTTTGCTTTCGTCTTTTGCTCCCACATACCCCTTTATCAACCATTATTATTTTTTTTTGGGGGGGGGGGAAGTTTTTGGCCAGGGCTGGGTATGAACCTGCCACCTCTGGCATATGGGGCCAGCGCCCTACCCTGTTGAGCCACAGTGCCGCCCCCTTACCACCCATTTTAGAGAACAAATAGAAAACGGGATACAAGTTGGGAGATAAAATAGAAAATAGGAAACAAATTGCCCCAGACCTTCTGACATGTAGATATAGTTGGAGGTCAAATCATATATTTTTTTACTTAAGGAAGCATAAATATGAGGTTCCAGGAAAGCAATTAGCAGTGGGTTCTAATTTAGTTGGAACAGAGTGATAGTTGGAACTGGGGTGCAGCTATTGGGTTAAATAGCAATAGGAAGGCTTTGGAGTCTGCCGTTCAGATGAAGTGTTGTTTAGCATTGAAAAGGTTTCAAGCAGAGGTAAATGTTGTAAGAAAAGGGAAGGAATGTGGCTGGTTTCAAGATTTAAGGAGTAGTTGGTTTCAAGATTTGGGGAAGCTGGTGGGAGATACAGCCAAGGCAGTTGCGAGTGAAGGGTAGGGTTGAGAGAGGACTCAGGGTGATGAAAGTGATGGGCAGCCACACAGTGATTTACTGACAGAGTCTGGGCCTCCAGTTTCCAATAAAGGGTTCTTTCCACATTCATGGAAATGTGGTTTCCACGAATCAGATGCCCATGGGGAGGCTGAATACTACTCTGTTAGAAAAGTTCTGGGGAAAATTTAAGGACAATCTGGGTAAACTGCTACTCAGTGCTGAGATTCTACAGTACTACTTTTCTATTATTTTAATCATCTATGAAAGTGTCTTGGGCATCATGATGAATAGAATCCAAAAGGAAGAAAAATCGGCAGAGGAAGGGATTTAAAAAATTGCAAGATGACACACACATCATTAGGAAAGAAAATAGGAGAATTTTAATTTGCAAAGTGGTGTTCTAAAGAATGCCAGTGGTTTCCATACAGTTCCTGTGTGAAGCCTTTTGGGAAGAGTTAGAAGGAAAGATAAGGCACTTCTCAGAGGACAAGTCTTATGAACTGGAGTTTGAAATGATAGCAAAGAACGGTGCCCTTTGAGAGGGATAAAAACTAGAAGGGCATTTTCCTGTTCGGGAAGGAACCTGGAAGGGCTCAGACAAGTGTCTGAGCAGTGGCAGGAGTTAGCCAACATCCAGATAAGCCTGGCGTCAAATCCCAGCCCACCCATGTCAAGCATTCCACTGCCTCGCTTTTAAAACAAGGTGTTTCCCCAATGCTAGCTACTGGCAAAGGACCCTGCACCGTCTATGCAGTTTGATTCCTCATAGCTGCTAGCTTGGGATAAGTGATCCAATGTGCCAGTTCCCATCCTGAGATGGGGTCCCCAAGGGGGATCCACATGGGATAATCAGGGATTCCCCCCCGCAGGGACTTCGTGAAATCCAGGATTTTCCATGTGCATGGACAGGACTTTGTCACAAAGCAAATCATTTCAGGGCTCGCCTGTGTTCTCAGCACTCCTGACGGTGTGGTATGCTGGTTTTCCCACTGCCAGCAGATTCGTCAATGAGATGGAACATAGCACTTTAAAGGCTGGCCTGGGGGATCCAGTCTCAGAGACAGATTTTAACCCCATCAGAAGTCATTATTCTGCCTCAAACACTCTATTCCTTGTTCCCAACCTCTCAATCCCGAGTCTTCTCTGAATAGCCAGGGCCTATATATGCTGCAATCTGCTCATGGAGGGGATTACAGTGCACAGGCCTGACTTTTCTCTTTTGATGACAACCTCAAGATTGAGGAAGCTTCCCAGTCTGCTGCTGTATCGGGACAATCCATTACATTTAAGCTCTCTCATCCTTGGGTTTAGCTAAACTTTTTGTGCAATTATTTCCATCCCCAGATCATGTCACCTCTTGGAACCATGCTAAGTCAGTTGACTCCCCACTGTGGGAAGGCAAGTTACTTCTGATGAGTCTAAATTTATCTTTTTCAAGTCTCCCCTCCAGAGTTTCAGTCAGGGTGGAGGCCAGAGCAGGCTGGAGCTCCTTTGTCCTCCACGTTCTAGAAAGCCTGAAAGTTTTTCAGCATCAAAGGTAGTTGTCATTTTCTCCAAGTATTCTCTGGCGCCTCCCTAGAGAGTAGCCAGCAGGCACTGCCACCAGCTGTCTTGCCATATGCCTCTTTTCCTGACAACTGCCTGGTCTGGGATATCAAAATCTCTACCCGCTAGAGTCTCCTGCGTGACAGCTAGTGCTCTGCTGAGTTCACTTCCCTGCCCCTGCCCAGATCACCAGTGTAGCAACTGCTGATGTGAGAGGTCTGGGTTTTCAGTTCTTCTCTTGACTCTCTGAAAGACCAACCTGCATTTCTGCTTTACAGAAAGCTTTAAAATTGAAAGTCTGTGACCTACACAGGTACTTAGAGATTAACTAGTTCAGGCCTAACCCTGTGCAGCACAGATGGAAAAACTGAGGCTCAAGGAAGGGTACAACCTGCTTAATGCTCACAGGGACTCAGAACTCCTCTCATTTCTGACTCCCCATGCAGTGCTCCCCACCCTGGGATGTGTGCAACCTCTTTATGTCTCATGTTAGCATGTGGTGAGAAGAACTGCGTGTACCCCCTGCTCTCAACACAGAGCCATGGTGGGGAGGACATCAATTTCTACCTCAGGAGGGAGGCTGGCACAGGTAGGCTGCAGCCTGTCTCTGGGGGATGCCGTGTGCAGGTGTTGAGGACCCTTGACTCTTCCAAGGGTTGTGCACCTTGTGCGAAGGTTAAGCATGGTTTACACGAAGAGACAGGCAAGAGTGACAAGGACAAGCAGAGAGATAAAACAGAGCCATGGAGAGGGAGACCACGTTGCCTCCAGGAAAGAAGAGTCTGCATCCCAGAAGGAAGGAATGACAAACACAGTAAGAGAGAAGTAGAGCAGTGAACAGGATTGAAGACATAAGGAGATCGATAACAAAAGCTGGAGAGTCGGGAAGGTGTGACAGATCCGGGAAGGACTGAAGTGGTAGACAAGTTCATACAAAAGTTAAAATATAGTTTATTTGCAGGGAAGGAGTAGGATTGTTTTCAGAGAGTAGGTGCTGCTGGGAGGGACCTGTCCATTAGGAATCAGGTTCAAATGGTCAAGAATGGACATAAAAGCCTTTGGCACAATGTCAAGTTCCATGGAAATGTGCAGAGCTAAGATTTCACATCCAAATTGCCCCCAAACCCTTCTTTGTTTCGAATCCCTTGTGATGTACAATGCTGGTCTTAATGACCCCTACAAGGTCATTATTAGAATCCCCTTTCCTTAGCTCTTGGTTGGTGTGGGGACTGGCAGAGTGTCAGGATGAGATAGACTCTCCAGAGGTTGGTGGTGTTTGATGTTTGTTTGTTTGTTTTACTCCCCACCATCTGCATCCATCCTACATTATTCCTGTAAGAAAGGAATACCAATTTTGGTTATAGAGTGCAGGAATTCAGATACTCATCAGTCAAGAACCATTATTGAGCCTGGAATCTGAGAAATGGCAGTAAGGAGAAGTTGTCTGAGGATGGAGGTTGAGCAAGCTACACTGGTAGATTTTGCAAAAAGCCTCATGAAAAATAAAACCGTTCTGCTGACAACAGACATTTGCTCATTGGCCTTCAACGATGACCTACAGAGAACTTGAGGTGCTCACGAGAGAGATTTACTAGAAAGGCACTTTTCAATCTGGTCTGCTTATCAGATATGCATATTGCGTAGCATAAGGGAACTGTTCTGGGCAAGATGTGGGATTTGGAGATTCAGCATTGGCAGCCCACGCCTGGTGAGACAGAAGGGCTCTCTTTAGGGATGTGAGGAAAGCTGGTCTTCATTAATGGCACCCACTCGTTCCCCAGCTGAGACTACTGAGTCAGTTCTTTGGAAGCGGCCTCCAAAGCTGTCCTAGCCTAGGGTTTTCTAGTGCCTTCCTGGGTAGTGGTTACTTCCATGTTAATCTATTACCAGATTCTCCCTTCCCTCCCTACCTCCACTTTCCCTTTGTTTCCCTTTAACTCATGTGCCTTTTTTATGTGTCTGGCTCTATACTGTATGCTTTCTGTGTTTGCTCATTTGCTCTTTCTATAAGTATTGCAAAGGGGCCGCTACCAACTTGGCTTTACAAGAAAAGGAAATGAATGTGTCCATCACGATGCATTCGTGCCTGGGGAAAAGCAACTTCAAAACAAAGACTCAGTGGCTTGACACAAAAGTATTTACGTGTTGATCACATCTCAGCACTCTCACAGAGTGGCCGGGGGCTCCAGTCACTCTGGTATCTGGGACTCTGCACTGACAGAGTCATCTTTTCTGTGCCGCCATGAATAGTATCATCGTGAAAAACATACTCGGTTATCATCATTTCCTCCTAGCACTGACATGCTGCTTACATTTTACTGGTCAACTGGAAGGCCCATGGCCACCTCAAAGTGTTGGGAAGACACGTGTGATTCTCCCAGGCTCCCATGTGTGGGACATCAGTGCCATCCACCACACTGTAGCACAGAGAGGTTAGGCCACACGGCCTAACAGATGAACAGCTACCAAAGTTGTAGCCTCCAATTCTAACATTAAAGCTCCTTCAGCAGTGTCATGTTCCAGGTTTACAGCAATCTCACACTTCATATTGGCACCTCTAAGAACTGTAATATGACCTTCTATTGTCTTGTCAATTTCCTTTGTTTTATTACTGAGGAACCAGTGGTTATATAACTGGAAGAGCCTTGGAGAGCAACTTGTACAAACTCCCCCATCTTATAGATGGACTACCTGGAGCTCAGTGTTTAAGTAAGTTGCCTAAAATCATATCTGTAGTAACTAATGAATGGGTAAGCCAGTCCTACATACCCCGCCCCCAACTCTGTTGGGGTCTGCTTGGAGACATAGGATCAACCCCTTACACCATACAGAAGCATCATGCAATGGTCCCACAGAAAGTTAACAGCAGCAGACCTAGGCCAGGAAGCCAAGTTTCTGTACTCCCAGACCTGACTTCTGCGGAGTAGACCATGATCTGGTCGTAATGAGAGAAAGCAACAGAGTTTGTTAGTGGAGGGATTATTAATTAAAAGGAGGCATCATCTTCTGATTTTCAAGGCCATTGCCAACCTTTCTATGGAGTAATATTCTATAATATTCCAGCTCTTGGCAGAATCCTCAGCCTGCCACTTGGAGACATAGCACCTTGCTGCCTTCTCTGGGGGTCTCACTGGCAAGACCTTCAAACGGGCTGAGAGGAGCAGCTGGAGGCTGGATCAGAGGAGCCAAGTGGTGATTTTCCCTGGAACTCTGACTCCTGAGTTGGCTGAAGAAAAATCTCTTCTTTTTTTCTGTGACTTCATTTCTCTAAGTTATCCTGATGTCTTACAGGAATCAAGGCCAATGTCAGGTGTGCAGACCTGAGACCAGAAAGCTGATTTCTTTTGTTGTTGTTTTTGTTTTTAAACCATGTTTTTGAAGTAAGATGGACATATTAAAAAGCTGTACATACTTAATTAGTTTGAGAGAAGTATATTCTATCACCACCGTCCACGCCATAGATATATCCAAAGTTGTCCTTTACCCTCATTATGTGTTTATTTTTTTGTGGGATAAAACAAAACATGGCAGTTACCCTCTCGTTGAATTGTAAATACACAACACAGTATTATTAGCTATAGGCACTATGCTATGTAGTAGATCTCCAGAAGTTGAAAATTAAAACTTTGTTATACTGTACCTATCACCTTCCCATTTCCCCTTCCATCCAGTCCTTGCCAACCCTCATTCTACTTAGTACTTCTGTGAATTTCTAATACTATTCTATCATTTCCTGTTGTTTTACCCTTGGCATTCTTTTCTCTGATATTTCTGTTGTCTCTTCTATAAATAGAAAATGTTGATGTAGGCCAGATGCAATGGCTCACGCCTGCAATCCTAGCACTCTGAGAAGCTAAGACAGGAGGATTCCTTAAGGTCAGGAGTTTGAGACTCCATCTCTACAAAAAAAAAAAAAAAAAAGGAAAAATTAGCTGGGCATTGTTGTGGCAGGTGCCTGTAGTCCTGGCTTTTTCAGATGCTGAGATAGGAGGATCCCTTGAATCTAAGAGTTTGAGTTTGCTATGAGCTAGGCTGATGCCATGGCACTCTAGCCTGGGCAATAGAGTGAGACTGTCTTTAAAAAATAAATAAAAAGAAGAAGGTTGGTGAAAATCACAGATAAAGGCTAAGGGCCTTTGACCTAAAGTACAGCACTTTTTCTATTTAACCTCCATGTCCTGGAACTACACCTAGACCTTCTATTTTTTCCCACATAAAGGAGTGGGGAAGTGAGTTTTAACCAGTATTTCCAAGTGGTTCACATAATGTGACAATTTGGGGATACAATGACCTGGTGTGTAAGAGACTAGGCTTTGGACTCAGAGTCCCAGCTTGACATTTGTCCATTGTGACTATAGGCATGTTATTTACTTAAGCCTAAATTTACCCCATCCCTAAATTAAGAGTAATAGTAATAATAGTCGCTTCTGATGTGATGATTAAATGAAATCAGCACCTGTTTCATATCGGTTCTCAGCATCTGAGGGCCCACGTGCCATCATGGGCTGCCGAATTCATAACTAAGGAGCAAAGGTTACCATGTATGCATGATTCTGCATGAACTTGACCCTGTCCTTGGGTGGGACCCAACACAGGGTGCTGGATACTGCCATAAAAAGCTAATGGATCCGAATCCCATGTCTGCCATTTCCTAGCTATGTGGTTATAGAAAAATCCATTAACTTCTATGGATCCCAAGATTTTCAACTATGATGTAGAGTGTGCCTCAAAAATATCCTCAAAGGGCTATGGTGTAAATTTAATAGGCTAATAAGCAAAGGTCCTAGTACACAGTAGGCTCTAAATAAAATTTTTTTCTCTGACATCGATTGCATTAGTTTCCCCCCAATATCAGGAGCTGGATAAAGATTTTTTTTCTTGTTGTTGCCATTTGCCCAAGACCCATCTCTGGACTAGAACCAGGATTCTCCTCTGAACTACCAAGCAGCACACATTTTGGTGAACCCAGTACTTTTGTGAAATGCCTGATGTAGGGGTAAAAGCTCAGCCCTTCATTCTCTGGGGGGTCTGAGCAAGGTGGGCACCTTGGTCAGCAGTGAGGAATTCAAGCCCCAAGAAAAACACAATCTCTCTGATGTGTTCTATTACCTGTGTCTCACAGAATCGTCCTTTTGTTTCTGCCTGGATAGTCTACAGCGGAACACATCTCATTAGGATCTTGGGATTGAGATGCTTATACACATATTTACTGTGTGGAATTTGGTAATGGACCTGGGCCCAGATCCAGAAGTCCAATGGTGTCCTAATCTCCCACCTCTGGGGTGATATTAAAAATGTGTAACCATTAGCTTAGAAGTGGCACTTGACCAATGAGAGGGGAGGTTTATCCCAACAGAATGAAGCTTGACCAGGAATCCTTGCCAGGCTACAGATCAGTTGTGTTTGCCTCCTACCACTCCCAAGGTCTTTCCCCCGTTATCACCACATCATATCCTCTGATCCATTTCCCAATACCCTTAAGTATAATTGATATTGTAAAACTGTTTCCTATTCGTTTGGAAGCCTATCTTTGCAGAGGGTAGGCAGTATTTCTCCATGACACGTGGACACAGCAGGTCAGTTCTCCTACTTTTTACACAAGGAAACTGAGGCTTAGAGAGGTGAAGGGTGGCATCCAGGGTCGCACGGCCCATAAATGATAAATCCAGGATTCAAGGCCTGCCCTCTTGAGCACGCCACAGACTCGATGTGCGTGAACATGCATGCAGTCTCAAACCACATGATCCTTTAAGACAGTGATTTTCAAGCGATGTGCTGCAGCTGGCTCACCGGTGTGCCATCAGAGGATCTTAGGTGTGCTGTGAAAATTCTAAAGGTCATTAATTAAATTAGTTTTGAAAGAATTTCAAAGCGCAGTATTTTTTTATTCTTTTTTTATCAGTATAATGTACGTGTGAGGTAGAAGTTTATGGGTTCAAGTGTGAGATAAAAAAAGGTCAAGTAACACTGCTGAGAGAAGGAAGGCAAATAGCTTGTTGCCATTATTATACCTGAAAACCTCATGTAGAGGTGGGGATTTTCGTATAGGAAGAACTCAGTACACGTGAATTATCCCAGTGCTTCTCAAACCCTAACAGGCCAAAGGTTGAAAACAAACTCCTGGAAAATTATTGAAAAATCCATTTGGGAGGGGACATTGGTGTGGGTGAGGTGTCGCTAAGGGATCCCGCTCAGATGCAGTTCTGCTTCAGTTTATTGCCACAGGTAATAAACCCAAGCCTCTGCATTTCAAATGAGTGGCTGGATCTGAGGACCAGCTTTGAATAGCAAAGTATTACCCTGAACATAAATGCTGATGGGAACCACAGCTGCCTCGGTTATGTGTGAGAACGGAGAAGGATTGTTGTTCTTCCATTTGCCTGTTTGAAAACAGGAACCAAGTCTGAAGGCCAATGGCACTAGAAGTCTCTCTCCTGTGATCCTCTCTAGAGTGACCTAGTGCAGACAGTTTGTTTTAATTTTGCAGCATCCAGGACAGCTGATCATCTCCTGCAACCCAGTAGACCGTTAGTGCATAAGATAGCACAAGTAATTCTGTGTCCATTTGCCCTGCTCAGGATGGCTATGGGGAGGCTCAGAGTTATATCCATGGTGACAGTGAGACACTTATACAAGGAAGGCTTCTGACTCCAGAGTCTTGAAGTGATGGTTGGGTGCCAAGATCAGAGCCTCCTTTCCATGCCCATGCTGCAATTTTAGCCATCGTTAGATACAGCAGAAAGCTACTAGCCAGCAGAGAGCTGGGCTGTGTCTGCTTCAGGCCAAAGGTTGAAAACAAACTCCTGGAAAATTATCGAAAAATCCATTTGGGAGGGGACATTGGTGTGGGTGAAGCTTTATTATTCTTAAACACTGAAACAAAAATCTCATACTGCCAACACTCATTAGTTTAATTGGGGACAGAAAGTAAGTAGTAAAATTAAGATCTAGTGAAAGATGCCTTTCATTTATTTTTTTATGGGGAGCAGGGAGTTGCAATCCATTTTTATTACAGTTTTCTTTTTGGCCAGGGCTGTGTTTGAACCTACCACCTCCTGTATATGGGCCAGCACCCTACTCCTTGAGACACCAGCGCCACCCATGCAATCCATTTTTAAACACGGGCTCACTAATTTTTCCCCTTGTTGATAATAAGAAAGAAAAATAACTGCTTTTTTTTTTTTTCAGATGTTAATTCTCAGTGTTCACATCCCTAAACATACCAAACATGGCCATTTTATGAAGGAAACAAATTATTCGTAGCTTATTTTGAGTGTTCTCCAACTAACCTAAAAATGTGTCCCTGGTCAACTAAAAAAACAAAAGTAACAAGGTCAATTTCACTTCTCTCCCAACCCCACAACCATGTCCTTTTATTGTTGTTTTTGTTTTTTTAATTTTCTGGCTTAAAAATCCCTATGTTCTTTTTTCGAGGAGAGGGGGAATCTATCTAAATCATTGAGACATTTGAAGCAGAGACAATTTTTAAAGAAAATGTAATTTCATTATACTGACATGCAGGCAGTATCTCAGGCTGTTCTGAGTGCTTAGAAAGGAAAAGTCCATGGGGCACCTACAGAACAGATAAGGATAGATTGTAATTAGCACAATAATTGAATTGTAATTAGCAGAGCCATTGTAATTAGCACAGTGATTGTTTATTCATAATGGGTGCTTCCAAAGTGACTCTAGGCAGTTTGTTCTCTTAAATATCTTCTGCCATTTCCCCCATGATCTTGTTTACACTGCTAATGTGCTTAGCAATCTCTTTTATAAGTAAACATTTCAAAGGTATGAGCCAGCCCAGCCCCTGGCCAAGCATTATGCAACCTTAATTAACGGAGTCCACATCACTGAAATTTTAATCTCCTTACATTACGCTAAGGCAGCAGTTCTCAACCTGTGGGTCGCGACCCACAGGAATTGTATTACAGGGCCGTGGCATTAAGAAGGTTGAGAACCACCATGCTAAGGTATCCTCGGTATCTTACACTAGTAATAAAAAAATCACAACTCAGAAGTTATTTGTTATTGTTGTTTTATGAATTATGGGAGGGAATAGGATGATGCCCAAAGGAGTTCATTTGAGATCAGAGGTTCAAATCCTGGCCTTACCCCGTATTCTCCATTTGTTAGTTAACAAGTTTCTGTTGAATATCTGTTATGTACCAGGTCAAGACGGCCCCTTAGTCTATGCATGAACAAGCAGATTTTGTATTGCACAGGCAGCACCTGGCCCTGCCTTTGTGTGGGTGAGCAGCTGGGAAGACTTCCGGAAAAAGGTGCTGGCTGACACGTGTAGGATAGAGTCACAATTAGCTACAGGAAGGGTGTTCCAAGCAGGTGATTGCACAGACGGTGTGCAGACGTGAACTTCTAGGTTGCTTGCAAAGAGGGTGGAACATAGAACTCTGCAGGTAAACATGGCGGGGGATGGGCATTCGATTCGGAAGGGCTATTGAAGCACCAATGTAAGGGGGCCCTTACTAGCTGCAAGACTTTGCACTGCCTAAACACCTCCTGAAACTAAGTTTGTTAAATCAGAGAACATAATATTAAGAGTACCTGCCCCACAGGAGAATTATGGGGAGATGGGGGAAGTGATGAAAAAAGAACAGCTAAAATGCTTTGTAAAAACATGGAAATATTAGTGACATTTGCCTAGCATGAATCCAAGAATCGATTATAGCACTTTTACTCCAAAATCCTGTGTTGTAGTGTGCGTCCTGTCACCCTTGAAATTATGAGATGCAAATTCGCCAGCATTACTTTCTTTATATTCCTTCCCAGAGAAATGAAAAATTAAGTCTATTCTAAGCTCGCGTTAATAAGCCTACGCATGTGTATCAAGAAAATCATTTTTTAGAGAAATATTTTCACTTCAGGAAGATCCCCTGAATAGAAATGTATTTAGTAACAATTCTGATGAAAGATATGATTACAGTTTATTGGATGTGAGTTAATATGGAAAGCTCCAAGGGCAGTGGCTGGGGTTTGATGTACCATTATCACTGAATAATTACTATTAATGATAATCTAGTGGAACACCTCAAAGGTGGCTTTTAAAATCCAAAATGAGCTTTTATTTTTATGTTGCATCAGATCCTCAGAGGAGCCCATTAAGTAGGCAGTTAATTAACAGACACAAGCCAGGAGTCAGAGCCACAAGTGTTTAGGTAGCCCAGGGCTGGCTAATTTGGTGTATACCTGATGACTTTGACAGAACTTTAATCCTGGGTCAAGCTCTCTATTCTCCTGTGAGTTCCCTGTAACCTTGAAGCTGCTTCACTTTCTTTTGGATGCTTTCTAGAATAGGAAGAAAGAAAGATGATAAAGTCATTGGTCTTAACTTATGCTGTAGGTTCAAAGAACTAAAGTGGCTCCAAAAGATACCCCTCTAAGTTTCTTTTAATTCCTTAACTATTTCTTAGGCATTAGTGAGGACCCAGCCACTGAGAATAAAGAATTCTAAAGGCTTTCTGTATTTGCAAAGCAGGTGAAAACATAGCACAGGAATCAAACCAAATTGCAATCAAATGCTCCTTCAGTCTTGTGATCCAACGAATAAAAATGCATCAAATGCTTGCTATGGTACCAGTTCCTGGAGATTCAAGCTGAATCTTGCTCAGAGTCTAATGTTAGTACAAAAGGGGACAGAATATGCTTCTTTCTTTTTGCTATTATTTAAATCTGTGTTTTGTAACCTTTTTAAAAATTTATTACCCACGGAGGTGGGGGGAAGTAAATTAAGATTGAATTCTCCCTAATGAGAGAAATTAAATCCTAAGGGATACAGTTTTGTTGGGTAGGGCTAAGCATTGGAGGGATATCTAAGATGTTTTTGCCCACCAATGAACAATTTCTGCCACCACTGAGAGTGTATAGTGTTGGTAGATTTGCAAGTATCATTTTATAAATGAGGAAATGGGGACTCAAAGAGATCTGGTGACTTACAGCTAGTGTCAGAATCTTGCTTACCTGGGTCTTTTGGACACTTAGATGGTCTTTTTCACACACCTGGGTCTTTTGGACACTTAGGTGGTCCCACTCAGATAGGATTTTTTAAAATAGATTTTATTTTACTTTGAATCAGAAATGATAATTGTAGATATTTATGGGGTGCAGGGTATTGTTCTGATATATGTGTACATAGTGGAATGATTAGATCAAGCTGATTAACATATTTGTCACCTCCCATATTAATATGCTTATTGCTTGTGGTAAGAATATTTAAAAATCCATTTGTTTTTTACCAACTTGGAAGTATTTAAGAAATACGAAATACATTAGTATAAAAACTATGGTCACCACTCTAAGCGATCGATCACTACAACTTACTCCTCTTATCTGACTAAAACTTGGCGCCCTGTGACCAACATCTCCCTTTCCTTCCCTTCCCCCCCACTGCTCACCCCCACCCCTGCCTCTGATGACCACCTTTCTACACTCTACAGTGAGTTTGACCTTTTCTGTGCCTGCCTTATTTCACTTTACATAACATACTCCAGTTTCAGATAGGATTATTTTTTAAATAATCTCTTTTTCATTTTAAATAATTGTAGATTTGTGTACATTACAAACATAGCTCAGAGTTCTCTGGACCCTGCAGGCAGTTTCTCCTAGTATCCCCTTATGTCAGTAGGGTATACTTGTTATAAGTAATGAGCCAATATTAAAACATTATTATTGTTAGCTGAAGTCTGTACTTTATTCAGATTTCCTTAATTTTTTACCTGTCCTTTTCTGATACAGGATCCCCTCTAGCATACAACTGTCAAAGTAACAATCGCACTGGACAATGTTAAACAGGCAACGAAGACTTTATTCAAGGCTGTTACAATAGAGGTGTGAAATCAATTTCACTGAGACAAAGGGTAGGAAGGTTCTTCTTTTATTTTTTTGATGGTATAAACAATTTTATAGTCTGCTTCAAAATTTTGTTTCATTGTAGTTTGGAAATTATCGACATCAATTCTTCCAAGTTATATACATTCTGATTTCACACAGCACATTAGTCCCTTTCTTATTACATCATAACTATATACATGTATGGGGTGCAATATGATGATTTGAAATACAGTGTGGAATGCTTAAATCAAACATAACCATCATCTCACTTACTTGTTTTTTGTGGTAAGACATTGATAATTACTCTTATTTTGAAGTGTACCCTTGCATTGTGCATTAGGCAAGATCTCACCAAATGCCCTCTCTCCTCCCACCTCTTCCCTCCCCCTACCTTCTCTCCCCTCCTTCTTGCTGGGCTATTTTTGTGTTTTATCATTCATATGAACGTGTAAGTGTTTATATGTTGGTTTCATAATAGTATTGAGTACCCTGGATACTTTTTTTTTCCGTTCTTGAGATACTTTACTAAGAAGAATATGTTCCAACTCCATCCAGGTGAACATAAAAGATGTAAAGTCTGTATCTTTTTTAATGGTTTAATAGTATTCCATGGTATACATATACCACAATTTGTTAATCCATTCATAGACTGATGGGCATTTGGGCTGCTTCTACAACTTGGCAATTACGAATTGAGCTTCAGTGAAGTGAACATTCTGGTGCAAATATCCTTGTGATAAAATGATTTTTTTTTGTTAAATCATAGCTGTTTGCATTAATGCAATCATGCGGTAAGCAAAATGGTTTTTGTGCTTCTGGGTAAATACTAGTAATGGAATTGTAGGATAAAATGGAAGGTCAACTTTTAATTCCTTAAGGATTCTCCCTACTTCTTTCCTTTCAGGAAGATTCTTAATCTCTGGGGCCAATGAGAAGAACAGTACTGGAGGACATTAGATGAGACAGAGCGATGGGTGAAAGTGCACAGTGCTTTCAGTTACTCCTGACTTGGTGGAGCATGTTCTGTGATTAGCCCGTCTGGGTTTGCTCACTGGTACCTATGGAAGTTAGGCTCCCACCTTCCTGCAGAGACTAGGAGGCAGGGGTGCTGTCTTCCTTGAAGAATCCATTTCAACTAGGCACAGTGGCTCACACCTGTAATCCTAACTCTCTGGGAGGCCAAGGTGGGTGGACTGCCTGAGTTCAGGAGTTCGAGACCAGTCTGAGACAGAGTAAAACCTCCATCTCTAAAAATAGCCGGGCATTGTGGCAGGAGCTTGTAGTCCCAGCTACTTGGGAGGCTAAGGCAAGAAAATCTCTTGAGCCCAAGCATTGGAAGTTGTTGTGAGCTATGACACCATGGCACTATCTACCCAGAGGGACAGAGTGAGATTCTGTCTCAAAAAAAAAAAAAAAAAAAAAATTCCATTTCAAAGAGGCAGCTCCCCTGTCATAGACAAGGACAGTGTTGGGTTATAAAACTGGCAAGAAGCTTTTTAAAAGATTTACATTTTAAAGGGGCAGAGGAAGAGTTTATAACTGCAACTTTCTAAAGTGAATGTTTTAAGAAAAGAGAGGAGAGGGGCCTGCAGTCTGAAGGAAGCTGTCTGGGGTCTGGTCATTCTGAAGGTCACCCCTTTACACTGCTTGTCTGTGTCTTCTTGGCTGTGACACTGTGGTAGCTATATTTTTAAATAGGCATTAAATTCACGAAGTTAAAAACGAACAAACAAACAAACAAACAAAAAAACAGTATTAAAAACATCCAATAAAGAGTGTCACACTTTTCTCTGTTTCTAGCTATTCCTTTCCACCTGCCCCTATTTGTGTTAGTTTCTTGGGTATCTTTCCTGGTATTTCTTTACATCTTTTGTGTTTTATCTGGATAGAGTCCAAACACATTCTTCTTAGTAAAATATGTCAAGAATTGGGGGGGGAAAGTATCCAATATACTCAATACTAATGTGAAACCAATATATAAACAACTACATCCCCACAGGAAAGAAAAAATAGTCTGGCAGAGGGGAGAGGGGGGGAGAGAAAGGGGGAGAGGGCGGAAGGGAGCGATCGCTGGGATTTTACCCAAGGTGGACAATGTGAGAGTGTTCAGCACACCCCCTTGGTGAAGGGCTCAACTACAATTTGAACTCTACCTTAAAAGTAAAAACAATGTAACGTAAACATTTGTATCTTCATATTAATCTGAAAACAAATTTTTTAAAGATAAGAAAAAGATTAAATATTTCCTCCTTTTTTCCCCCAGTTAGTGATTATCTCTTAAAGATCATTCCACAGACCTGAGCTTTTTAACAGCAACACAGAAATTATTCAAATGGAGGGACACAAGATCCCACTGGTGAACCCCACTGTATCATAGAAGAGGTGGGAAGTCCAGGGAGGCAGAGAGACCACAGTTTGGTTTGGGAGGTGGGAGATTCCACCTCTTGGGCTGTCCTCTTGGGGGCAATTTCCCCTTTCTCAGCTTCTGTATCCACATGTAAACCCTAAGAGTAATGACATGTCATTGCCAGACATGGAAATAAGAAATCCATGGAAATGGAAATAAGAAATCCCAGACACTAGCTCTCAGGAAGCATAGCACTAGTGTCAATAGTAAGAAGAGTAATAACCACACACACATTTACCTTGCACCAGACACTATTGTATCTTCATTTAATACAAAATATTTTCTGAGCATATATTACATGCTACTCACCATTCTGAGAAACAAGGAGTACAATCCTGAACAAAACATAAAGTTCTGTCATTAGAAGTTAGAGCCTCCTGTGGGAAACAATCAACAAATGTATCCAGTCTGCCAGATGTGCACACAGGAGAGGAAAGCAGGCTAAGTGAAGGGTCCGAGGGGGTCCTGGGCAGGAGAGTCTATTTTATACAGGCTGGACAGGGAAGACTTCTTTGAGAAGGTGACATTTGTGCAAAGTTCTTAACATGTGAGCCAGTGAAGTGTGCACATGTCCAAGAACTGCTCACAGGTAGAGGCCACAGAGGATGCAAAGACGCTGGCATGTTTCATGAACAAAAAGGAACCCATGTGGATGAAACGCCAGGGAAGAGAAGGCAAGCAGTAAGGGAGGGTTAGAAGTGAAAAGGTGATGGGTGTGGAGTGGGGGAGTGGGGGCAGTTTGTGTGTGGTCTCGGGCCAAATACAGCCCGTTAGATTTTACTTTGAGTGAGAAGTGAAAGAAGCCAGTGTGTCGTTTGAGTAGAAAAGAGATTTCATTGGACTTGTGTTGTAAAAGGACTGTTCCCACGGGAGTGTGAAGCATTGGCTTTAGCGGGCAGGGTGGAAGCAGGAAACATTGTCCCGGGGTATAGGAGCATGCTGATAGAGCCAAGGTGGTGAGAGACGGGTGTGTTCTGGAGGTGGGGCCATCAAAGTTGCCGATGAGGCAGAACAAGAAAGGGCAAGGCTGGCTTCACAAGTTTGGACTGAACAATTAGAAAGATACGCTATTGTCAGAGACAGAAACAGTCATGGTGGAGCAGGCTCAAGACGGGAATAGAAATAGAAATGTGTTTTTGACTATGTTAAAAAATGACCATGAAAAATGTATAAAAGTTGACAGTAGTTCTACTGAAACCCCAGGTAATCATCTCCCAGATTCAGTGCCCGTCACCTGCTCCTGTCTAATACATATTCTCACGGTGATGTCAGAAAGACAATAGGATGTACCACCCAGAGAGAAAGCTGACGAGAAATGTACGTTGCAGATTGTTTAGCATACAGAAGGTGCAAAAGACATGCGAGGAAACAAGCTCACAAAGGAGTAGATAGAACAGAGGAAAGCTGGAGCCCTGAGTCCAGGCTCGAGGTGAGAAAGGCGAAGAGCCACCAGCCTTGGAGACAGGATGAGCTCCCAGGGACATGAGGGAGTCGCCTCACCTGTCTAAACACGTTCAGTTCTTACAACCTCCAGGCTGATCTTCTCCAGTGCTGTCAACCTTTCTGCCTCCTGCATGTTTAACAGGTGATGACATTGAAGTGCTAAGAGGTTAAATCCTCATCTCATTGTCATTCCGCTTGTAAATGGTGGAGCCAGGATTGGTATGTAGGCAATCTGGCTCCAGACTTATCCGTACTCAGCCATTCCTCCCACCCTCGCACCACTTGCTGGTCAGACATTCTGCTCTACTGTATCACCATGTTAGGCTGAGGGACTTAGGGTAGTGACAGGGGGGGAATAGGAGAATGCTATGAAAACGTGCCCATGTTAAAGTTAAACAGCAACACAGGAACACAGGACAGTGTGTGTGTGTGTGTGTGTGTGTGTGTGAGAGAGAGAGAGAGACAGAGAGAGGAGATGAACCATCTAATGACTTCAGCCAGTAATTCAAAACTGCCTAATTATGTTAATAATCATAATAACTGCTGTTTACTAAACATATATCCACAGGCCAGGCACTCTGCAAAGTCCTTCAAATGTTGTATCCTCCGTAATCCTCATACCATGCTTGTAGGAAGAGTAAGTGTTATATCCATTTTGCATTTAAAGACATTGAGGCTTACAGAGCTTAAAAAGTAGTGATGAGGGATTTTCTCTCTTCCACTAGTGGCTTTATAGTTGAATTATTCAGGGAGAAAGGAGGGAAGGAAGCACAGCGCGGCTCGGAGTGAAGCAGGTGTAGGTTCAAGTCCTGGCTCTGCCCAGCATGGTGTGATCATTTATCCACCAAAGCCTCATTTTCCTTATCTGAAAATGATAGAAAAAATAACCATATCTGGCCTTCATGCTATTTTTTTCTGAAATAACCTATCAAATCCTAAATTAAGTTACTATTTGTGTGGTTTAGTTAAATCGTAAGTTTCCAAGGCCTAGCAAAGTAGCTGCTAAACTAAGGTCTAAACAAATGGTAGCTGCTCAGTTAGAGGCTTTTCCTGTTACAGTGGTGGTGAAATGCATGGATCAAGTGCATGAGATTTCATTCATTAGGGAAGCTTCTAAAATCACCCACAGATGAGGAAGCTCCCCCAATTCACAGTTCTTTACACCTGTACTATTTTATATTTCAAGTGAGGCGGTAGCTTAGTTTAATGGTGAGACTGTGGCTTTGGACACAGGCAGACCTGGAATTGAATTCAGCCTCTGCTGCTATTAGTTGTGTGACTGTGGTCAAGTCACCTGACCTCAAAGCTTCATTGTCCTCCTTCACAGAAAGTGAACATATTAACTACCTCATTGAACAGGTGTCTAAATAATATAGTGCTTAAGCAACCAATGCATAGTATTATAGATGCCCAGCTTCTCCTTCTCACTGTCAAGGCAGAAGCCATATTTATTTGTATGCCCAGTGATTAAAAATAAACAGACCTTAGTTCAACAGATACTTTGTTAGGCCTTGGAAACTTACAGTGATAAAGCCAGAGATGATCCTGGGTCCCAGTTCAGCAGGGGAAGTAGAATTAAATAAAGAATCACACAAATAGTGGTTTAATTTAGGATCATAAAGGTATTTCAGGGGAAAAATAGTGTGAGGGCCAGACATAGTATTTTTTATCATTGTTTTCACAGAAAAATAATGATGTGTAGAAGGGCTTGATGCACTGAAGGTGGTTAATAAGCAAAAAGGCGAGAAGGAAGGAAAGATGAGAGGAAGGAAGCAAGAGAAGGAAGGAAGAAAGGAGGGACTAAAGAAAGAAAGTCGGAGAGGATTTTGCTATTTGTTTATAGATTTTGTTAAAAGAAAAGAAACTGTGTCATTCATTGATTCATTAGTTCCTTTGTTCATCATATATCCTAAATGGACTATATTTTAACCACTATTTAAGTGATGGGGGAACAGGAGGCCTTGCAGTTGTAAAGTACGCCCCTATGTGTAGGGTGCTCGTACGGGTATAGTCCAATTTGACTAAGACAGTTCTAGTTTATGCCTGCTGTCCCAGAGTCCTTCCCAGTTTAGCACTTAGCCCAGACAAAAGTAGCTTGAACCCAATGATAAATTACATAGTCACTTTACCTGCTGAAGTCATAGACTAACAAAAGAAAGATGCTTTTCAGTGAAATTCAGTAAAGCGGCTGTTCAGTGTTAGATGTGGAAGTCAGAGTGGTACAGGGACAAGCCCCTGTGGGGTTTAGGACTCCGGGTGGATGTTCCTTAGGAACTGATGTCTAAGATAAGATGTAAAGGCAAGTAAGGGACTGTCAGATGATTAGAAAGAGGGACACAGACTGTAATGAGCTAATAAGAGCTGCTATAGAGAGCGTATTGCCCAAAGGGTAATGTTTGGGATCTTCATTCTAAAGGGAATGCAGTTTAGAAAGTGGCCAGCAGGTGGTCTTCATTCATCCTTGGCCTTCCTTCATTCATCCACATGTCCCTAAATGGAGCAAACACTTCTCTAATTAACTCAAGCATCCCACATGGGTGGCAATCCCCAGGGGAGGCAGGAGGCTAATGAGGGTTTATGAAACATGCAGTCTCAGGTTGGCCCAGAGGGACTCTTCAGAGGTGCCAAAAGAAGGCAGAAAGAAGAACACCTGTCTCCCCAAAATTAGCTTCTGTTGAAAAGACAGAGGGAAAGCTTTTGTTCTGACAAAGTTATGTTAATATTGTCAAGTTGGTGCACTGGGTCACTGAACCGGTGCTTGGGGACTGTCATAATATTGGTGGAGAGTTTGGCAAGTTAATTTTAAGTCTGTCACTTCACTCTTCTGTAGCTCTTTCTCCTTAATAAAACTCTACAGTGATTGTGGGCTCAGCTGACAGCTGGGGAGTGATCCTTGCATCTGAAACTGGCATGGAATGATTCCTTCTCCTCTTCCTTTGCTCTCCTGCTGCCTCCTTTTCTCCCTTCCCCAAATCACAGGTTGCCAAACTGAAGAGAGAATTCCCTTTTCTTATTTAAGAGATCTCTCTATTGAGGGCAGCATGGGGCTCTGTAAAGAGTACAGCTTTGGTGTTGGACTCACGGGGATGTGAGTGCTGATGCTGCCATGAATAGCTGTGTATCCTGTTTAATCTGCTTGAGGTATCTGATCCTCTGTTCCTCTGCTTGTGTTATAAAATGTAATAATACATGTCAAAGCACCTGTTACAATTCACCACCTTTGGGGTTTCATATTTGGGACATGTACTGCAGGTATCTGGCCCTGGACTCACATGACTAGTGAACTGGAAGCTATCCTTCCCTAGACACCTAAATAGGTCCAGTGCTCTGACTGCATCAAGAAACCCATGGAAGAATCAGAAGATATGTAATTATTAAAGGTGTCCAACACTTTTGAGAGCCTAATGGGTTTCTAATAAGCTTTTTTTGCACAACAGACTAATAACATTTCTAATTAAACTCACCCCACTGAAGCTAAACTCTTTATTTTCTTCACACTGGTAAGACTGTTTTCTCTGCTGGTGATTTTGGACTGATGAAAATTGCCAGGAAATTGTGCAAACATCCAGAGGATGTATAATGTGACATCTGTCCTCTGTGTCTAAATTTGCTAAAGTAAATCTCCTATCTGCTCCAAAACAACCTTATGTGCCTACTTATGTCAGCTTTTATCCTGCCTTGTATTTATGCTTGAATTAAAAGTTTCCCTATTTGAATCTACACTTTCCTTATTGATGTTGACTTAGTATATTTTTCTGGTTATCATAGTCACCTTCTCCATATTACCAGCCATCCACATGGGCTGCTTGGTGGGAAGCTCCCCTCACCTGACCTACATCTCTCTCCTTTTCACCAGATGCAACTCAGGGAAATGTATGAATCCATTTTAGAGTATTTGATGTTCATTCATTCATTATTTGTTCAGGTATTAATTTATCAGGTACACCATAGGGCAGGCCCTATGCTTAGTCCTAGAACTTATAGAAGTAAATAAATACATTTTTAAAAAGCTCATGGTTGTCTAAAGATAATTAAGGGAAGAAAATAGCAAAAACTTTCTATGATATATCTATTTGCCCATCCTCATCAGATTCCTCTGATGCTCAGTCTGGGAATCATCCTAAACCCCTCTTCAACTGTGACCTTCTCTCTTTTCCTCTGAAAGGACAAACTGCTTGATAGAAAGTTATTGTTTCTATTTCCTCACTTTCCAATTGCTTCTCACACCCTTCAAATTTGATTTCTCCCACATCAATCCCCCAAAATGCTAGTCAAAGCCAAGGTCACCAATGGTATTACCAGAAGATTGGTTAAGAGCTTGGGGTAGAGAATGAAAATGTTTGGGGGCTTAGATCTCAACTAAGTCTATTTACTAAGTAAACTTAGCTTCATCATCTATTAGAGGGTGCATTTAAATCAGACCATGCATGTAAAGTTCTGAAAACATAGTAGGCATGCAGTTATTAATATTTATTTTTCTTTCCAGCCTCCTGCCTTTCTCTGCTCCACTCTGGCAATGCAGCATTTGCAATTATATGTTTGCTTCTTTATCCTGTTGCTGGGTTTATGAAATTCTCAATAATGCAGGAAATATCTTCTAGAATTAGTACCCAAGACGGATGCTAACAGAGTGAGCACCTAGTGAGCATTGTGGGTGTGCAATGACTTAATGAATGAGTGAATAAGTGAAAGAATATGTGATGAGAAAATTCATATGTGAATGAAAAATGGAATGAACTACTCAGCAGATGATACATATATGAATATATATTAATATACAGATAAACATGAATGAATGGTCTTATGCATGGATTAGTGAAGTGATAAATGAATAAATGGTGATACAGATGAGGGAAATGCTGAATGCAGGAACTATTAAAGGAATGAAAAAAAGGACTGAATGAAAAGGTAAATGAATGAGTAGATTAATTATTGACCCAGCTGGACATGGAAGGATTGTGGAACTGATGTGGAAAAGCCATAAAAGACACATGACTTAGGGGAAATTTATGTTATTCTGCAAAAAGGAACAGGAAGGTTGGGAAATAAGCAATACTAACTATGACTTTCCTGGAGTTTGAAGAGTATTGAGAAATCATCAAAGGAAAAAGAAAGAAGGAAATTACTGTCCACATATTGGAGAAGTAATAGAAAGAGAGAAGTGGAAAGAATGAAAGAAGGGAGAGAGGAAGGGAGGAAGGGAGGGAGGGAGGGAGGGAGGGAGGGAGGGAGGGAGGGAGGGAAGGAAGGAAGGAAGGAAGGAAGGAAGGAAGGAAGGAAGGAAGGAAGGAAGGAAGGAATTTGTGCTAGGTGCCGTGGGGGAGCTTTGAAGGTGAAGGACAGAGAATGCACCAGGATTCAGGGGAAGTAGGTTGGAAGTGAGTGTTCAAATACCTGAGACTGAGAAGTTTATAAAGAACAGGTATTTATTTCTCATGATATAGGAGACTGTGAAGTCCAAGATCAAGGTGTTGGTAGGTTCAGTGTCTGGTGACGGGCCTGGTCTCTTCTTTTGATCTGGTGCCTTGCTGCAGTGTCCTCAGGAGAAGAGGAATTCTGTGCACTCACATGGTGGAAGGGATGCAGTAGTTGGGGAGGAAAGGACAAAAGTCTTTCTCTTAAGCCTGTTTATAATGGCTTTTGTCTAGTAGTCCCCACGTTTTTGGTACCAGGGACAAGATTTATAGTAGACAGTTTCTCCATAGATAAGTGGGTGGGGGGTTACCGTCTTATAAGGAGGGTACAACCTAGATCCCTGGCGTGTGCTGTTTACAGTAGGGTTCTCTCTCTTATGAACATCTAATGCCACCCCTGACCTGACAGGATGTAGAGCTCAGGCAGTGATGTGAGCAGTGGGGAGCGGCTGTAAATACAGATGAAACTTCACTCACTCACCCACTTCTTACCTCCTGCTGTGGGCCCAGTTTCTAACAGGCCACAGACTGGTACCAGTCCACAGCCCAGGGTTTGGGGACCACCACTTTAATCCATTCATGAGTATGGAACCCTCATGGCCTAAACTCTTCCTAAATGGCCCCATCTCCCAACACTGTTTTTCAGGGGATTCTGTTTCCAATGGATGAATTTTGGAGACACATTTAGACCATTGCAGGAGAGCACACAGAGATTATGGGGAGATGGATAGGGATTAACTAAAGTTGGGGAATAATATAGGGAGGAGTTCTACTCTTTACAAGACCAATAAATATAAAGTTTTTGTAAGTGGTTTTTCGGTGTGTCATAAAAAATCACAAGAGCAATTAGCCTTTTTATTCTGACTTTTCCTGACAGTATACAGTAATCCCTCTTCATTTCCCAAGAGGAGGCCAGGCCCCAAGAGGAGGCCAGGCAGGATCCTTCACTGCTTCCATTTGCTTTCACTTAATAGTTTCGATTTAGGCCCCTCTGTTCTCCTAAAGGACTTCAGACAGGCAGCATTAAAATGTATACATATGGTGAGGCAGTCAGTGCAGAGGGATATACTTTACATTTGATAATGGAAGGATTCTAGAACTCTGAGGTAATAAAGTCCCTACACATGAGTGCTGAGTCCAGGGAAAATTTTGATAAGGAGAGGTATACCAGGTTCTCTAGAAGGAGATATAGCCAGTCATCGATAGGAAGAGAGACTAATTAGCACTGCCTCTTGAGAATGGTTTTATCCACAGCTCTTCACACAAGAAATGTGGAGCAATACCATGGAGCAACCTCAAATAATAAGCACACTGATATCTAAAGAAATTAAAGAAATTCTCCCGATCATAAAGCTAATGAACCTAAGAGAAGGCTGAATATTGAACTCAGATCTCCCAAATTGTCCTGCCCACAGATCATTTTTCTTTTCATTCTAAGACCTGTGGCCTCTGCTTTTAGTCAAATCCTTGAATCGTGAAGCTGCCTTTCTAGATTTCTCATCTCCCGACATCACAGCAGAGATGTTTGCTACTCAAAGTGTCGTCACATCCCACAGCGTGGATATCACCTGGGAGCTCATTAGAAATGCAGTGTCCCTCATTCCCCCAGACAGTCTGCTAAATTAGAATGTGAATTTTAACAAGCTTTCCGGGTGAGTCATACACAAATTAACATCTGAGCAGAACTGGAATAAAAGAGTGGTTTTCTAAGTGTGGTCTCTGAACGAGCAACATCAGCAACACCTGGGAATTTGGTGGCAATGCAAATTCTTAGGCTCCACTCCAGACTCGAGGCAGAAACTCTAAGGAGGGTGGCACCTAGCCGTCTGTGATTTGACAACCGTCCCCCAGACTGCCTCCCTGTAGACCTCCGTTCACCCCTATGGTTTCGGTGTACACAAAGCTTGAGATCTGCTGGACGCAGAAGCAGCCATGCCAGCTGTGAGGATCAGACACACCTGGTCACTCCCTGTCTGACCCTCAGTTTCTTATATGAAAAGTTCTGATGATAGTTAAAGACAATGAAAAGGATAAGATAATGGCACCTGCCCTACACAGAGGTTGTGATAATCAAATTATCTGCAAAATATCCCTTCCCCTTGATGTCCTGAGATCTTTTGCTACTTTATAGATGTCTGTATTTCTTACCCAGGGTCTCAGTGCCCTTCTGACAGTCCCTTCCAGACAGGGGTGAGAAAGTCCCTGGCCTTGATCCTTGGAGCAGTGCCATGTATCAGCACCTGATGGTTCTATTCTCCAACCACATTCAGCAGCAACACTAATACACACAACGCAGCTTGAGTCAGAGGCAATTTGAATTAATGTGGCAAGTTGGGCATCTCACAAAATGTATTCAATATTTCGCTGGAGCTCAGATCCATAACCTTTACTGCATCTCCTTCATCCACTAATTTTGTAATTTTGTCAGGAAAAGCTATCAAGTTGTCCAGCATGATTTGTTCTGCATGAACCCCTGGTGTCCCTTGTAGCCCACTATTCTGTTATCTCCTGGATGCTTACAGATGTTCTCTGGGCACATTTGGCCAATTATTTTACTAAATATTGACACCAGCCTTAGTGGATGGTGGTTTTCAGGATTACTTCTCATTAACCTCATAGGAATAAAAAAATAAAAAAATAAAATAACCTTGTAGGAAGGCCAGTTCAGCTGCTGGTCAATTTCACTGCCTCCACTGCCCAGCTTCCTGCTCCCTCCTGCAGACCATTAACTCCTATCCGGTGTTATTCTCTGTTGCTGGACTTGGTGGCAAGAGTATTCCCCTGTCCACCACACCCCCAACTCCCCAGACCTCAATAACCAAGGCCATTCTACATACAGAATCACAGAAAACACGAAGTGGAAATCGCCTTGGAGAGCAGGCATATTGTGGGGGAAGAGTCCAGACACTTGGATAGCAATCCTGGCTTCTGCACAGAGGCATTTTGTGACCTGAGGCAGGTGGCTATATCTCTCTGAGTCTTGCCTTTTTTCCCTCCCATCTGTAAAATGGGACTAAGTAAACCTCACGGGGGATTACTTAAGGGATTATATAAGACAAATGTACTCAGCCCTGTGCCTGGTGGGAATTCCATGCTCTAATAATGATTGTCTCTTTGCCCTGCACCATACTTCACAGCCTCACTTTACAAAAGAGGAAATACATCTAGAAAGGAGACACAAAGAAGTTTAGGTAGAATGTGAACCCGCAGAACACAGATCTCCGATTCCTTATTCATTGTGATTCACTAGATTTACCTTTGGCTCCTCCCTGATAATTCTATAGAGTTAGGTGAAACCCCATGAAAGGATCACTGTTGTCCGTTCAGAGAATGGACCTGGCCTTGCCCTTCAATGGAGCACCCTTAACAGCGCAACCTGCATCATCAGGGGTAGACATGCTGCATCCTCACCTCTGCCACGAACAATGAGATTTGAACACCTCTTCCAGCTCCGGGATTCTGCCCGAAGGCCTGGCTTTTTTTTTTTTCTCACTCTCTCTCTCTCCCCTTTCTTTCTTTCTTCTTTGCTCTTGTGGGTAAAGACACTGTGCAGGACGGATGAGCAGGTCCATAGGGGTATCTCGTACACTGCTGTAGCTAAACAAACATAAAGAATGGGTCCACATTAAATTAATTCCATTGATTATTTTTTTCTTCCTTTCCTTTGAAATCTCAGAGTGTGGAGGTTATAATTGGGCCGTTTATTATCCTCTCTTGAGGGACTTGCGGGAACAGACATCTTGGGGGCCTGGAGTTCCTTGTTTACATATCACCCTTCAGGACCAGATAACAGACAGTCTTCTTTCTGGCCTGAGTCCCATTCCATTCCCTTTTATTATGTGCCCCCGAAATTCTATTACCTGCTCACGGACTCAGTGACTCAGCCACGGTGGCTGCAGTAATGATGGCTTTCAGAGCTCAGCTAATGACGCAGGCACTGAGGTGTCTCCAGACCCAACAGCCGGCTGAATCTCAATTTAGCAGGATTTGAGACCAAGGCGTCATGCATTATGCATGAGCGCATTCCGCCGTGTGTAGATGACACGTGTGGGTTTGCTGGAGAGAGGATAGGGGTGCACATTTATAACCAAGACCCTGCATATTGGCGGCTGTGGTGAGGAAAATGAGATGTCTGATCGTGCAGAGCATTTTCTGGGAGATTAGCAGGAGGCAAGGGAAGGATATGTTGGTAAATATGAACGTGCTTCTGGCCTTCACTGAATTATTCCTGCTCCTAGGAAGACAGGATACCAGGCAGGCTAGGAGCCAGTCTCTGGAGCGAGATGGCCAGGGATGATCAAATCCTGCTAAAGCTATTTACCAGCTGGGTCACCTAGTGCTGAGAAATTAAGACCCAGCTTCCTTATCTGCATAATGGGATGCTAATCTGAAAATGGGATTAAATGGAATGACAAAAGGAAATTTCTTAGCTTTGTGCCTAGCGCCACAGATGATGATCAATAAATGTTGGCTACTGTTATTAATTATTGCCCCCGCCAGAAGGAAGCTTTTATCTCCAGCCCACTACTAAACAGCCTTCTTGTATAGACCCAGGATACCTTCCCCTTCATCCTGATGAGCATGACTTGGCCACTGTGTAGGGCAAAGAGAGGAAGATAGGGATTCTTGTCCCTGTTCTGCCTCAAGGTCATTGTGTAACCTTGGGCAAGCCCTTCTTGACCCTGGCCCCAGCCTCTGCCTACACAAATGAAGAAATGAAGGGCCAAAGCACATCAGGCTGTGTTTCCTGGAAGGGGAAGGTCTTCAGAGGAGCCTCAGAGTCCCTGTTAGAGAGGCCCAGAGGAGGACTGGAGGATGTGCTTCAATATCTGTTTCATGGATGGGAATTCCAAGCATGGAATCTGCTACAAATAAAAAATTTTACAAGCCACTGTTCCAGCAGATCACTAATGTGCTTGCAATTTTCATGTGCTGTGAAACTATATTTTCCTGGTGGAAGGAGCCAGACAGAGGACTCAGTGACCTCTCTCTAAACTATGAAAGATAGATATCCTGGTGATACAGGGCTAATTTGGGAACAACACACGCCTTAGAAGCGTGTGGATGTCCTTAGTTTGCCTCTCTAGGCAACATCTGGTGGGTAGGAGAGAAGAACAGGCTTTACAATCAGACTGAACCAATTCAATCCCAGGCTCTACCCTTCACTCGCTTGGTAATATTGAGGAAGATTCTTATCCTCTCTGACCCTGAGTTTTCTCATTTGTAAAAATGAGGATAATGATTCCTTCTGCAAAGGAAGGTGGGGACATCAATACATGTCATGTCACATTGCTTGAAATGTGGTGTATACTCGGTGCCTATTTTCTCTTACCATCTTCTTCACCCGAATTCTGAGTTTATTTCAACCTTTTAAGGTTGGTCTTTGAGTGATGCACTCCCTGAAGAAGGAGGCACGGTCCCACCTACCTTCCTGTTATTAAGCTGGGACCTTTCTCATGATCCTGTGTTAGCTCCAGCGTGTCCTCCCTAGAATCCACAGACCACTGGGGCAAGACCTTGGCAGAAATGGGAATTTCTTCGCCTTCCATTCTTTTCTTTCTTTCTTCTTCCTTTCTTCTTTTATTCTACTGCTTCTAGGAAAGCCTCAGGCTAGAGGAAAGACACAACTATGAAAAACAGATGACTATACCATTCAGTGTGTGCTCAATGGAGATGAATGCCGAGTGCTGACTTGAAGCTAAGTCCCCTGACCTCTGACCCAGGGGTTCATAAATTTCCTTTGAATGAGATCAGGGTCTGGCAACTGCAGACAAAATGAGTCTGCTAGATCAAATAGTAAGGATCTGGTGGAGGGAGAAGAGAGCTGAGGAGGAGGACAGTCCTGGGAATGGGGTGATCATTTAGCTCACAGTGAACTTCTGGCTGACAGTCTTCAAAGGAGTAGTTTACATGGCAGCACTCAGCCTCTTTCTCTTAGCTTGGGACCACCTGAAATCTAGTCATTGGGTCTATGTGAATCCCCTAATTGTGTTCTTTATCACCTTCCCCTGGATTCTGATATTTCAGAGAGAGGGAATCTTTAATTTATTTCGTAAATAGCATAGCTGCCAAGCAATCAGAATGAACCCCAAGGCTATCCAGTTGATTGTCAGTTACTAATAACAAGACAGTGGTGAATGACTGGGGTGTTAGCTCTGAATCAGAGCCCCCCTCACACTTGGTGACTTAGATTTTTCCCTTGCCTGCCTATGCTCTGGCTGCCTGGCCTCTAGGACTTGACCCATTGTAAATGGAAGAAACCATATTCCAGGTAGGGGTGGCCACCAGGACAAAGGCTGACACCTGATCTATAAAACTCCGTCCTGTCTGGTGAGTCCTTAGAGAGGCCTCACGCCCCTCTGATCACAGAGATACCTCTTACCACTAATCTTCACTCTAAATGGGATGGAAATTAAATAGGTAATTTCAGATAATGTGATCCCAAGGATAGTATACACTGAGATAAGTTAACTTCATCCATTCATTTATGCAGGAGCCCTACCATGTGCCAGACTCTGAATGAGATATGAGAAGTTGAACCATAAGGGTGATGCCATCCCTACCCTCTTGGTACTGATGGGCTGGTGGAGAAAGTACAAGCATAAATTATTTAAATGTTATACTGTTTGCCATGTGTCACATGCACTCTATATGGATCAGCTTGTTTCTTCTTCATAACAACCCTGGGGGGCAGGGATGCACTGTCCCCACTCTGCAGCTAAGAAAGCAGGAACATGGACAGGTGAACTGATACAACACTGAGTGCCCTGTGCCAGGTATTGTCTAGTTCCACTGGTGTCCTCTCGGAATCATTGCTCTGCTAGTTCTGTGACACGCTAGAAGCAGCTTGAAGTGCCTGGGACACCTGATGTAGCTGACTACCTAGAAAGGTTTCTAAGAGTTGATGCTTGAGTTGAATATATACTTTTAAAAATATTTCATATTTAATATGAGGGTACATACAATTAGGTTACAATGTTTGGATTTGTTAGGTGATGTCCCTGTTGTGGTTATGTCCGGTACCCAGGAGGAGTGCCATACACTCTTAGACTGTTCCTATTAGTTGGGAACCCATCAATCCCCCTCCATCCACCCCTCTCATCCCTTCTTCTTTTCCTCCCCCTCTGCTGAACCCCCCCCCCCCCAACTTGAATTGAATGGAGTTTTTCTCTTATGTTGGTGTGTATTAGTTCATCTACTGACTCCATATTAGCATTGAGTACATTGGATTCTTGCCTCTCTATTCTTGTGATACTTTACAAAGAAGAATGTTTTTCAGTCCTATCCAGGTTAATACAAAAGATGTAAAGTCTCCATCTTTTTAATGGCTGAATAGTATTTTATGGTATACATATACCACAGCTTATTAATCCATTCCTGCATTGGTGAATATTTAGGTTATTTCTACTTTTTAGTGATTGTAAATTGAACTACAATAAACAGTCTAGTGTAAATGTCCTTATGATAAAGTAATTTTTTTCTTCCCATTACTAGATGCCTAGTAATGGGATTGCAGGATCAAATGGAAGGTCTACTTTGAGTTATTTGAGGATTCTCCATACTTCCTTCCAAAAAGGTTGTATGAGTTTGCAGTCCCACCAGCAGTGTTAAAGTGTTCATTTCTCTCCACATCTGTGCCAGCATCTGCAGCTTTGAGAGTGTGATGTGGACTATTCTCACTGGGTTTAGGTTATATGTCAGGGTGGTTTTGATTTCCACCCTGAGTTGAATCTTGAAGGCTAAATGGTTGATAGGCAAGGACAGAGGGATGGATATTCAGGCAGAGAGATCAGCAGGCGAAGAAGGGACAAAATGTGGGAAGAAAACCCAGGACTGTAAGTGATTTGGTTTTCCTGGAGCAGGGGGTCAGCCTTGGGTAGGTGGGGACTAAAGATGTGTGGAACTCCATGTAATGCCAGGCTCTCCACTTTTGGATCTTCCAAGGACATCTTCAGTGGTAAATTGGTTTAGAGAGAGAACTAGATTGAAGCATGTGACAGTGTCCTTAGGGAAAACCTTAGGGAAAACCTAGAGTCCTCAAGAGCTTTTTACTGAGGAGTCTTGGCTTTCCCATTGGAGCTCATTACCACTTTGGAAAAAGTCTATGTGAGTTTGGATGAGTTCAAGAGCAGGAAGCTAACAAACAAACTGGAGGGGAAGACAGGTGGGTAAGGAAGCGTTCAGTGCCAGGAATTGTATATCCCAGAGCTTCAAACGCTCAGCAGGGCAATGAGAGCTGAAAACCAAGTCCCGAATGTTGTGTTACAAGACATAAAGTCACAAATTTGAACTCAGACAGGCTTACAAAACCGTGGGTCAGTTATAATCACCTGTAGGGGACCTGGATTCAGAGTGGAAGAGTGGGTACTTAGTGGCTTTTCAGAATTATCCTGAGAATTAAAGATACTATTTATAAGGGACCTGCCATGTAACCAACCCTCAACAATGGTAGTTTCTGTTGCTATAGTCACTGTCCTATAGAAGATGTAGGCAAGGGAAGAATACTCTTGCAAAGACGGCAGCTCTGAATCAACAAATCAACTCTTTTTTCCCTCCAGCCTGGAAAGAGGCACATTAGATGGCACAACCACACCCCAATGCAGACCAACACCAATCCACACCCATGGCCTCCAAGTATCACTGGGTCCCCAGCACTAGTGGGCAGTTCTCTTTTTGGTCCGCTTCTCTACCCATCCCTGCAGTGGCTTTTTTAAACCTTTTAGAGCCTTCATACAACCCCCCAACACAATGTCAGCCTTCCCTTCTCTTCTATTTTAAATAAATATAAGACCATCAGGCAAGAAAGGGCATAAGTTCCAACCTCCTTTACACATCCCACATATAGATCCATGCTTGCATCTCCGCCTGCCGTAAGGGAACAGGTGTTTCCTGTATCACCTAATACTAATCCCATCACCTCCAATTTTTAAAGGAAAATGCTATCATTAATAACTCCCTTTTTGTCTCAAATATTTCCCTATCATGATCTTCCCCTCAGCCTATTAATATGTCTGTCTCTCCAAGCTTATTCACTCCTCAAACTTCTAGTTGCCATCAGTTACCACCTTATGCCTTCCCTTCACAGCCAGCCTTCTAGAAAGAGGAGTCTATGCAAATGGTCTCTTCGTCCTCACTTCCCACTTACACTCCCACCCACCATAATCTGGCTTCTACACCCATCACCCACAAGCACTGCTTCTCCCAAAGGCCCAAAGTGCACCTGTTTGTGGTTGTACCCAACACAAGCTTTATTTCATATCAACGCTTTCTTCATTTAGCACCATTGTCCGCTCATTTGACAGCTCCTTCTCTGTCTTCTGTGTACAGCACACTCCTGCCTCTTCGGCTACTTCCCAACCTTCTTGGAGCTTTAGACTCAATACTTTCATCTTCTCTCCCCAATATTTCTCTCCTTGGGGTATAGATTCCCAGAGCATCCCTTGGATGCTATTGTCCAAATCTGTATTCCCAGCCTGGCTCTTTCATCACAGTGAAGACAGGTATACCCCGCTGGCGACAATGACTCTGCTTGATGGACAGTCATACCTCACAGTTGAGCCTGAATTACTCATTTGATACTCACCAAAATATAGATGATTTTTAAAATAATCATTTTTAGATGAGATTGTTATCTTAGGACATCTGGGTTGCTATAACAAAATACCATCAACTGGGTAGCTTATAAACAACATAAATTTGTTTCTTATAGTTCTGGAAATTATAAAGTCCAAAATCAAGGCTGACTTTGCATCTATGGAAGACCCACTTTCTGGCTCATAGATGATTCTCCTTGTTCTGATGGAAAAAAGAAAGGTGTCTTTCTCAGGCCTCTTTTATGAGGGTACTAATTCCATTCAGGGGGCCTCCACTCTCATCACCTGATCACTACCCAAATGCTCCCCCCATCCTAATATCCCCACCTTGAAGGTTAGAATTTCAGCATGTGAATGTTGATGGGACACAAACATTCAGCCCATAGCAATTCTTAGGGAGTACAAGTGAGAAAAAGATAAGACAGATTATTCAGAAACAGGACAAGAAAAGGAGCTGGTCAAGATGATGCAAGAGTACCCAGGGAGGCAGTGGAAACACCAGACTGTGAGGTGTCACAGAACTGGGAGAATGTACTTCAAAAAGAGAGTTCGGTCATTGGTGACACATGCTACTCAGGTGTCCCTAAAGAGGAATTTGGAGACCAGAGAGTTTGGCACATTGGAAGTCTCTGGTCACCCTGCCAAGGGGAAAGTGTGAAATAATTATGACAAAAAGTTGATACTCATAGGAAGGGTTTGAGAGAGGATTAAAGGTGAGAAATTGTAGTCAGTGGTATAACTATTTTTCAGGTAAGAGTTTTGCAAGTGAGTAGAGATAGGGCATGGAATTTGGGGAATTTGTAATATATTCTAATTGTCTTTTTACTTGTATGCCTCCCCTACTAGACTGCTAAGCACTTGAAGACAGTACTTGTTTATCTGCTTTGTTTTGTTTCCTTTTCATCTTTGATGCATAGGGCTTGGCACAAAGTTAGGTGTGCAGTAACTTTTATTTTGAAAAGAGAATTAGAAGCGTCAACAATCTCACAGGTTGCTTACGGAGGTGATGAGCTCGCTTCTATTGTAGACCTGCAATTAGGGAATGAAAGAGTCTCCTTTTTTACTCTGTACCTCTTTTCCTTCCTTCCAGAGTTACATGAAACATGATTCCATTTGCTATGCTCCCCAACATCATTAACCACGAGGGTCCTCAACGTATTTGCCAATGCTGGCTGCAGGGACCCCTACTCACAGAGGGGGCTTCTAAGCACAGTTCACCAGAATTTCTGTCCCTGTCCTTGTGATGTGTGAGGGGCAGAAGATGCCAGATGCAAGACCTCACACTGCCAGAGTGCCTTTGACAAAGCCCCGCAGTCTCCGTCTGTTCCTGGAGCTGCTCAGCTCATAGGCACACAGTGAATTCCAGTCTCCTTGTTACTGTGCTATTAGGAGCTGTCAGCTCCCTCTGTTCCTAATGTTCTCCTCTGCTTTGAAATGTTTTGTCAGGCCCGCGTACGCCTGGAGAACAGGGGTCTGAGTTCAGCAGAACGTGTCGTACAGTGCCTGCTCCAAGCCCGTCTCAGGATGGCATGCTTAATTAAACCCCAACAATCACCCTCCTTTCTCCCAAGCCACCCCGCCCACAGGGAGACAAGCTCTGGGAGCCGGCACAGAGCAGCCAGAGTGTGCAAGAGGGGACGGGGTGTGTATAGGTTGGTGGACAGGCAGGGGCTGGTTTCCCACTGGGTCAATTCCAAAGGCCAAGGTCCTTTTCCTCTCCTGGCCATGTAAGAGGGTGTGCATGTTTGAATGCAAATGTATGTTTGTGTATGTAAGTGTGAGTGTGACTGTATTTTGAGTGGGTGATGTGACTGTGTGTGTATGTGTATGTAAGTGTGACTGTGATGTGTATTCGTGACATATGTATTGTGCATATTAATTGCATAACTATGGGGGACAGGAAGAATGAAGTTTGTCCCAGCTGGTATAACTCCAAGCCATTTATCTAGTATGGCTGTCCTGTCTTACAATAACTATTACCAGTGACAGGAGACTGAGGCTTGCCGTATCATAGACTTTGTTTTAAGCAGCTTAGTTAAGTTCTAATTTAATATTTAAAAGCTTTATTAACAGATAATACTAGCCTTCTCGTCCCTAAGAATGGAAAGAGAAAATGATTTGCCCAAGGCCACCCAGCCTTTATTCCCTACCCTAACAAAGTTAGCATATATTTCTATAGAAAATCCAGGCAATATATATATATTTTTTAAATAAGAAGTTAAAAACCTTCTGAAGTTTTGTCTGCTGGTGACTACCTTCACATTTAGTGAACTTACTCCCAAATGTCCCTTTATGCTTATAGCCACATATAATACATACATATATAGAAAAGTAAATGGAGGGATGGCACAGCGTATGCTTGTCTTTTTTCTGTACTTATACTGTAGCAATATCCCGTAGAGATGTTTTCCTTCTAATTTATAAATATCAGCTGTATGTTTTCCAAATGCCCACACAGTGTTCCATTATGTAGATTTATCATTCATTTCGTCAATCCCCTATTGATGGGCATTGAGATTCTTCCCCACTCTTTCCTATCGTGAACTATGTTGTGATAAGCGTCCTTGTAAATACAGCTGTGCATATTCCACTGCTTGTTTCCTTAGGATAAATCCCAGAAGCAAAACCTCCTGGGCAAGAAATATGCACATTTGAATGTTGATACCCAAAGCCTTTTGGCCTTAAGAAAGGTCAAACTAGTTTACACTTGAAGTCCCCAGTGTTGTGGCCGTAAGGAAGAAGCTGAGCTAGCCAGAGGGGAGGCAGCTGGTATTGTCTGGGGTCTGGATTTAACTCCAAATACCATTGTGGGGAGGGGCTTCGGATAACCTTGGAACCTCAGCAGGTCGGTTCCTGGCCTCTGGGGCCTGGAGCTGTCTATACCTTCAGCTGCAGGCAGGGTGCCTGGTGCACTAATGTGAGGTGAGGAGACGAGCGGGGCTTTTTTCTCTGCAAGGAAAGGTTCATTAGGCTGCTCTGCCACTGCAGATGGTACACCCAGGTAGAACTTGGCCTCTGCTCAGAAGGAGCCCTCTTGGGCTGAATTACCCTAATTCAGCCTCATGCTGTCTCAGTCCTCAAATTTGTCATTAGCAGGCATGTTATAGAGGCATCAGTGTTTCATGCAGCATCTATCAAAGGTAAGGAAGATTGAAACAGAATTAAATGAGGGGGAAGAAGGGAGACAAACACTGCAGAGGTGGCGCCAGGTGTGCAGGCCCACGCGGAGGCAAAGGTACGGCGCAGGCTGTACAGCAGAACCAAGGGTGAGATTGATGTCTGCATTTGACCGTCAGTATTTTTTTTTTCTTTTTTAACATTTATACTGGCTTCAACTTCCAATTAAAATAATTGGGACCGTTAAAGTGTTCAGATGTCAGCACTCACAGACAGGAGGGAGATAATTATATCAGAAATAACAGACGTAAGTTTACTGTACTCTAAGACCCCTCGAAAGCAGGGATTAAGAAGAGGTGATCACAGTTCTTAGAAGATTGAAGGAATAGCTGAAGAAGTAAAGGGATGAATGATTTCAGCCAGTGATGAAGTTATCCAGGGGAAGAGATTAAAATTGAGAATAAATAACTGGGGTTCTGAAGTCAGCTCCGCCTCTGAGTAACTATCTTTGCAAGTTGGGTTTGCTAAGAAAGCAGAATGTGGGCTCAATGAGCAGAATGTGGCTTTGGGATTGACACTTTGGAAGGGACAGGGTGGAGGCAGGACCTTGGAGAAGCTGAGCTGCCCTGCAGGTTCACTGACAGCATTAGCTGACACCATGGGGAGCTCTGGGCTAAAGCCACCCTTCAGCACTGGCCTGAGTTGGTTGAGATGTCCAGGCCTTTATGACTTCCAATGACCAGTCATGAATGTGGATCACACTGGGCAAGGGAAGGACTCTAGGTGACATGGCTCTCAGTGGCCCAGGCAGTCCCTATAGGGGCTGTTGGCTAAAGACTGCGTGCTTACCACACACCCAGAAGCTGGGACTACTCTTCCCAGAAAAGGGGATCTGTGGCGCATCAGAGTGCCAACCACACCAGCTGTATGACCTTGGCCTTGTCTTGCAATTCCTCTGATAGCTTTCTTATCCATGAAATGAAGAGAACAAGCTTTCTATGATAGGAAGGCTGGAAAGATCCCGGGGTTCTTTGAGTGCCATGTCTAGCATGATATCCCTGCCCCAGGGATCCTCAGTAAAAGTTACATTCTTGTTTCTGTTCCAGAGTCTGGGCTTCCTGGCAGGCCTCTTACCCGCCTGGTGCTGTAATTATCTGGTTGTTTCCCTCCCTCAGTCCTGCCCCAGGGCCGCTCCCCCCAGGGCCCAGCTCAGTGCTTTGTGTGTTGTGGAACAAGGAACCAGAGGGGGCTTACTGAGTATTGGCTATGAGCCAGACACTGCAAGGCCCCTGCTCCACTTAGCATCTTCTTCAGTCCTCTCTAGGACCCTGACAGCTGGGCTTAGCACCCCTGGTTTATAAAGAAAATGAAAGTCAGAGGGGAGGGATCTTGTCAAGAGGGGAGGTCACACCACCTACCCCTGTGGAGGTGGGATGAAAATCCAGGTCTGCCTGACTCCACACCCTCAAACAGCCCCAGGCTGTGTCTCCTCTCAGCACTCCATCCTCGGTGGGTAATCTGCTGCCTCTTTGCAGGAAATCTGAGGGATGAGGTTTGCCTGGAGAAAAAATGTGGAGTATTTGAAGATTGTTTTCAAATACTCAATATGGCCTTGAGTGGCCATGTGAACAGAGGTGTGCTGATGTCTCCAAATCCCTGCATTGGGGCAGATTGACACTTTCAAAAATGAAGAGGGAAGAAGGAGTGTAACTTACAAATGCTAGGGGAACTAGGATAGAATAGGATGACTATCCCTAGCCACGGGGGTCCAAAACTGCAACAATTACTTATTAAGCACCTACTGCATACCAAGCTCCGTGCTAACATTGCAGAGACAGTGATGAGCAGGGAGGTCTCAATCTCTACTCTCACGGAGTTAAAGTGTCTAGGAAAAGACAGCTGCCAAACTCATGATGACTGGGTGAATCAGAAAAGGTACGACTGGCCTGATATAAGGCATCCGGGTGAAGTTCAAAGAGAACAGAGTTTGAAATAAAATTGTCATGGAATTGAGGTAATTTTTATTTTATATCACTTTGAGCAAGTGATTCAATTTCTCTGAGTCACAAATTTATCATCTCTTAAAGGGGAGCAAAAAAAAAAACAAAAAACAAATCCCACTCTTGTAGCATTGCCATGATCAAGTAAGTCAGTAAATCTAAAGTAGTGGTCCACAGACTTTGCCTAAAAAAGCTCAGATGATCAACATTTTGAGCTTTGCAGCTGCATAACCTTGGTTGTAAATAATCAACTCTGCTGTTTCTCTGGCAAAGCAGCCATAGACAGTCTATGAACAAATCTATCCTTCCAGTGTGCTGACGGTGGATTCCAATAATAATTTCTTTATGGACACTGAATTTGGAATTTCACATAATTCTCGCCTGTGACACAATATGTTGTTCTCCTTTTGATTTTTCCCAGTCATTTAAAAACATAAAAGTCACTTTCAGCTTATAGTCTCTACCAAAACAGGCAGAAGTCTGGATACGGCCTGCAGACATTAGTGTGCCGACCCACAATCTGAAATGTGGAGCTCATGAAGGGCGCTCGCTGGATTTGCATTTGCATCAGCTTTCCTCTTCCACATTGCTAGAGATTTAATGTTTTTCAGAACCCTTGAAAGTCAATCATCCAGATTAGCTCTTTTGGGGACCCTGCAAGACAGGCAAAGAAAAGGATAATATCCCCATTTCAGAGATGCAGAGAGCAAAGCACAGAGATCCAGGAGACTTTTCCTGTTTACTGAGAGCAAAGTGGCAAAACCAATGCCTTGAGGTTGCATTTGGTATCATTTTCTATTTCTGGATATCAGCTACGGGAATGGAAGGCAGAGAGAAGTGATGATTAGACGCAAGATTACTGCTGTAATTAAATAACTGATAACTAATATTTCTACCAGGCCTTAGACCTCATAGGTCACTTTGCCTACCTTATCTCATTTGTTCTTCATTGAAACTCCACAGCGGAAGAATTATTAGTAGCCCCTGAGTCTCAGGGAGCTATGCAAAGTCACAGAGCTGGTTACATGCACGTCCATGTCTGTGGGTCTCTCTCAGGGCCCAGTGAGTGTTCCCTCCATGCCTTTCTGAATATTGCATGAGGGCCAGGCTGCCTCAAGCTGGACTGTTCAACAACGGCCCGCTTACTCATCTTCATTCTGAATCTGTTCCAGCCCATTGTCCCTGCAGCAGCCAGAGTGGTATTCTAAAATGCAGGTCAGATCAGGTCACTCCCCTGTTCAGACCCCCTCAGTGGTTGTTCCCCATTGTACCCCAGGGTAAAGTCTGACTCTCCCTTTAGCTTGATTGACAATGTGCCATGTAAGTGGACTCAAGCCCCTCCTTCAAGCATCTTCAATCACTGCTCCCACCCCTTGCCTTGCCTGCTATCATTCATTTCTACAGAGCTGCTTGGAGTTCCCTGCCCTGAGTTCTCTGGATTCTTTGCACCTCCCTAACTTCACATGTGCTTGTCCCTGTACCTGGAATGCTGTTCCAGTTTCTCTGCACGAAATTCTTTCATTTATCCTTGATGGACATCAGAGGTCCACCACCTCCTCCAGGAGTCGTCTTTGAACACACTTTCCCCAGAAAGGTTAGGTGACCCTTCCTCCTCTGCATTCTTCTTGATCACATCCCTCCTTCAGTAAGGGGCAGGTTCACATGACTGTCTCCTCAACAAGATTGTGGGTGCCCACCACTTAGGAGGCACTTTATGAATAGGCATTTAACAATTGAATGAATTAAATGAGTTAATGAATGTATGAGCTTCTTGAAGACAAGAGGACAAAAGATGTCTTATTTGGTTGTATAGCCCTAGAGCCTAGGTTCATGCTTGGGACACAGTAGGGGTCAGTAGACATTTGCTGAATTGAGTGATAAGTGGATGGGCATAGGATGGATACAGATGCAGGTTAATCAATTGATAGGCGATGAATCAAGTCTACTCATGAATGAGCAGCAGCACGGGGGTGGGTGGACAAGTTATCTATTCTCTGTGCCATGCACAGGAGGCACCAGCCAGAACTTCCAGCTCCCAGCCACCCTGCCAGCATGTGAGCCCTTCTCTTCTTCCCTCACGCTGCTGAGAAGCTGCACTTCCCCACCTCCGCGTCCTCCCCTCCTCCCCCAACCCCTGAGAGTAGGATTGGTGTTCCTACAGATGTTTGTATTCTCTGCAGCTGATGAAAATATTCATTATCTTGTTAGCTGTGGCGGGAAGGAACTGCAGATTTGCATTTTCCCAGTTAATCAGGGTGGCACAAGTGGTGCCTGTCACCCAGTCTTGTTCCCCGCCACCTCCATCCCTGGTGCAAGTTGTAGACTCAAAGTGGGATTCCCTACCCTGCACACTCCACCTGTCTCCCTCCACCTTCCCCAGGCACAATCTAGAAGGGGAATAAAGAATGGCGGAGACCCAGCCTATCTGTACACACTACCAGATTTGCTTCACCCAAGCGATTTCTTAAGGCATTCCTTCCTTGCTCAGAATCTTCCCATTGCTCCCAGCTCTCAGTTAACATCCGAACTGCTCAGCCAGCCTTTTCCCTCCTAAGGTTAGGGTCTTACATAGGTGATAAGCTCTATATTTCACAGAGTGCTTTCAATAATCATTAGCTCATTTGATTCTAGCAACTGCCTTCTAAGATGAGTGTTACCATTACTTTGGTTTTCTGCAAGTCACTTCATGCGGTGTTTGTGACTCCCAAGTGCTGGGACCAGAAAAGCTGCCCTGTCATCCCCGGTTCAAAAAGCAATGTTAACCTCACACTGACTTGTCTTAGTGAAAGCTTTTGTCCTTGGCGTGGCAAATGCTGAGGCTTTGAGCTTAGACTATGCACCTGGCCCTGCCAAGGTGGGGGGGCCTCTAGCAATGAGTGACCTGGGTTTTTACATCAGGGCACGGCTAACAATTTGTGCCCACAAAATATGCACACAAGTGTTTGATAACCACAACAGTGTCTTCTATTTTGGTGAACTCCTAAATCTGTTCTGATTGCCTATCCCATATATTCAGGGTAGTAAATATATAATTTGCAAGATATGCACTTATATCTTTTATGACTTATGAAGACACCTGGGCCCTTCAAGAGAAAGAGAAATTTAAACGTTGCATTCACGTTTAATGCCAGGCCTGGTGGCTCATGTCAGCAATCCTAGTACTCTAGGAGGCAGAGGAGGGTGGATTGCTGTAAGTCAGCAGTTCAAGACCAGCCTGAGCAAAAAGGAGACCCCCCATCTCTATTAAAAATAGAAAAAAGTAGCCAAGTATTGTGGTGGGTGCCTATAGTCCTAGCTACTGGGGTGTCTGAGGCAAAAGGATTACTTGAGCCCAAGTGTTTGAGGTTGCTGTGAGCCTACATGATGCCTTAGTACTCTATCCAGAGTGATAGAGTGAGACTCTGTCTCAAAAATAAGTAAATAAATAAATAAATAAACATTTAAATAACCAACCCAACATTATTAAGTCATCCTTTCAAACATTTTATGAACACATATGGAACACTATTGTATGCCAGGTGCCATTCCAGATGTTGGTAAAATAGCAGTTAACAAGACAAAGACCTTGCCACATAGAGTTCACCTTCTGGGAAGAGACTGGGAAGTGGAATCAGCTGAGGAAATCTAGCTGCATTTCTGGTGGTGTTAGTCCGTGGGGTGAAGGAAAGTAAAGGACAACAAGGAATTGGAAAATTTTGCTTTATACAAGGCGGTCAGGGCAGGCTTCTTGGAGGAGGTGACAGTTAAGCCGGGGGCTGAATGGTGTGGAGAGGTGAGCACTGTCTGAGAGGGTAGAATGGTGGGTGTGCTGACAGTTCCTAGGCCAAGTCAGTGACCCAGTGGGGAAGAATATGGCAGTTACAAAAGGCACTGGAAGTCGCAAAAGACAAGTTCTGATATCAACATTGCTCCTAGGAGCTGTTGGAACCCAGGCAAATCCTTTAGCCTTGTTAAGCCTCAGAGCCCTAAACTGTAAATTGTAACCAACCTGGTAAGTGTGTCATGGACGTAACGGATACACAGGTGTAACAGATGCACAGGTCTTAATGCCGTGTCTGGCTCAGAATCCCTTCTTAGTAAATTAGCCACTTTTACTGTATAAATCTAAAGGTCTAGGGATCATTTTCTCACCCATACCTCTCCTCCAACTACCATCATCCATTTATCTAGCGCACACTGAACCCCGGCTGCATGCTGGGGTCTATGACAGATATTAAGGACACAGTGGTTCATTCATTCGGCGTGGATTTGTTTGACGGTCCCCTGAGCCAGGGACTGCATTGGGTACAAGAGACATAGGCATGAGGAAGAAAGACTCATGTTGTGGTCCCGTGAAGTGCCTGCCCCAGTGATCTAGGCCTGGAACCATTCACTGACCCCAGAGGAAGCTCGAAGGCCATGGCTGCCAAAATAGAACCTGTGTGTAAATTGGAAGGAGACAAACCAATCATGAGCCCAGAGCTTGGCTTGCAGAGCAGAGTTGAAATGCAGCCTCTGCTTACCCTCACAGCCTTGGCACAATCTGCAAAACCATACGTGAGAGCCCCTGAGTGCTTCCTAATGGATAAGACTCTTCTGTTGACATTGTCCAAAGCATTCTTGTACCTGAGCCTGGGTGTTCCCAAAAGGGGGAGAGTGCTGTGTCTTCTCCATCATACCAGTGACCCCAAAGCCTGTGCTGTGTGTCCTGTGAGTCCTGATGCTCCTTGCGTGGTGCCAGACTCACACTGCTGGGGAAGTAGCAGAGCAGCCCCACAGGAAGAGCCCTGAGTTATAAGGCTGGACTTCACACAAACTGTCGTTCTTTGGGCAACACCCTTTCTTTTGCTAGCGATAAGTTCCCCCACTAGATAACTATTTACAGTGACAACAGCAGCTACATTAACTGAGTGCTGACTGCATTCCAGACACCCATCTGAAAGTTCCACATGTTATTTTAATCCTGAAGCAAAACAACAAGGGAAGTGATTTTATTGTCCTCATTTTATAGACAAGGAAACTGAGGCATGATAAGAACGGATGACATTCTGATCTCTTGATCTTCTTCCAGTAGTGACACTCAGTTGCTGTCTGAGTTGGCCGTTTCTTCATTAATGCATTTTTTCATTCATTCATTCAATAAATTCTTATCAAGTATCTATCAGTAAGGCAGGGACTGTGATAGGTGCTATAAGTTCTTTATTTCATTTTATCTTTAGCAAAATGATAGAATAAAACATTTATGATCTTCATTTTACAGATGAAGTAATGAAGGCTCAGAAGGGTCCGATCATTCATTGGACCAATTAGCCATTTTTTGGACACCTTCTATGTTATAGGCCCTGTCCTGGATGCTGGGGAGACAGATACTCTGGAGTAACCAAGGATAGAATTTGCAGGGCTGTGGAAGATCAGAGAATGAATACTATGTTCTACTTGCAGAGAGGAGGTACCTATTTTTGAGGATGCTTGTCAACATGTAAGATGGGGGCCCTTGTGACGTTGTACCCACACGCACAATGATACAAATCCCAGAAAGACCCCGTTCTCAGCTGCTTGAATGACCCTCTCTGTCCTTCATTTCTCAGACTCTGGCCCACCCACAGATCCCATCCCATGAGCCACAGTCATGTTCTGAGACCTCCATGCCCACCATGTTCCCAGTTGGCCAGGAGCTCCCCATGGCTCCGATAATTAAGTTCACGCATGCCAAAAAGAGAAATAGCTTCACAGATGCAGTTGCAAATTTTAGCTAATTAACCATATGGTCTGGATTGCTGACAGAGTGGAAAGGCACTCGGGGTAAGCTGGTTTCCTGGTTTCCTAGCGGGAGGGAGGACCATTAGGTGTATTACCACATTCTGCAACACAAGGGCACAGAGGCTACGGGCTTCCCACCACCTGCTTGGAGTCCTCCCATCTGTTTTCTTTCTCACTAGGAGCTGCCCTGGGGAAGGGAGTCCCCAACAGAGGGAAGGAGAGGGTACTGGCCTTGTGGATAGGAAACACCTTCACCCATTTCATCAGGATCTGTAGGTGGGGGCACTCTATCTGGGAGTAGAAGATTTGGAGTGATAGGCCTAGAGGTCCCCACAATGTGGGATGATGGACAGAGTGGACATCTGAACTTCAGATGCACAGTTCTCATTTATTAGCTGTGTGATCTTGGGTGTGCCGTCCAGCCCCTTAAGCCACTCAGTCTCCCATAAGTGAAGATTAGGAGGACTGAATTCAATGATGGCCATGGTTTTTAGATTCTAGGCATCTCATGAAAGCCATCAGGGAATGAGAGAATGAAGTAGCTGGGACAAATTCATTGAATCAGCACCAGACCTAAGCTCTGATGTTTTAGAGTTTAAACCATGACTTCCAAGTTCCCTCAGTGGCTTTGGGAAACAGAAATCAATTAGACTTAGAATTACAGAAGAATCCAAAACAATCAATGATAGTGATCATTACTCTTACTTATAGAGAACATTAATAACCTACTATATTCTAGAATGTGTGTTCTTCATACTTTACTTATGTCATTTAAAATCCTCACAATAGGCCAGGCTCTTCTGTAATGCTGGCACTCTGGCGGGCCAAGATGGGAGAATTACTTGAGTTCAGGAGACCAGCCTGAGCAAGAGCAAGACCTTATCTCTCCTAGAAACAGAAAAATTAGCCGGGCATTATGGCAGGCACCTACAGTCCCAGCTACTTGGGAGGCTGAGGCAGAAGGATCTTTTGAACTCAGGAGTACAAGCCCAGTCTGAGGAGAACCAGACCCCTATCTCTACTAAGAATAGAAAAATTAGCCTAGCATCATGCTGGACACCTGTAGTCCCAGCTACTCAGGAGGCTGAGGCATGAAGATCTCTTGAGCCCAGGAATTTGAGATTGCTGTGAGCTAGGCTAACACCAAGGCATGCTAGCCTGGGTGTCAGAGTGAGACCTCTTTCTAAAATATGTATATATAGATATATCCTCACAACAACCCTGGAAGGTTGATAAATTGATCCCTATTTACTGACTGGGAAATTGAGACCTCAGTGGGTTAAGTAAGTGGGTGAGATCACATGGACTAATCCAGTTTATAGTAGAAGCGTGAACTGAGTTTTGATGGATGTCAAAGCTTGTGCTTTTTCAAATTCCTAGAAATGTAGGTTGTATCAACATGCTGCTGTCATTTGGACAGGGCAGTGGCTAAGTGGCCAGCTGACCACCGCTTGAAAGCAGGGTGGCTCTGGTGGAGGAGAGTATAGAGACCAAAGGAAGCCCCAAACCATGTTTATCTGAAAAAAGCACATGTGTTAAGATTGATGTGGCTGCTGTGGAAAATCAACACAAACTTGGTGATTAAAACAACACACATGCATTCTTTTACAGCTGTGGAAGCCACAACCAAGGTGATTCTTAATGGGGCTAAAATAAAAGTCTGAGGAGGGCTTTCTTCTTTCTTCTGGAGGCTCCCAGGAGAACCCATTGCCTGTCTCATCCAGCTGTCAGAACTCCTTGGTTTCTGTCCCTTCTGGCCTCATATGTCCCTTGATTTCCCTCTCCTAGGAACATCCAGAATGGCATTTAGAACCCACCCAGATGATCTCAGACTATCACCTGATTTTAAGGTCCTTCATTTCACGTGAATAGAGAGGTTAGTGTAGGGGGTTGTCCCTCTGCAACTCCTTTTTACCCCACAGGATGTATTAATTTGCTAGGGCTGCCAAAATGCAATGTCACAGACTGAGTGGCACTAACATTATTGTCTCTCAATTCCGGAGGCTGGGAGTCCAAGATCAAGACTCAGCGGGGTTGGTTTCGTCGGAGGCTCCCTGCCCGGAGCCATCGGTGGCTCTTCTCTGTGTGATCACCTGGGTTTCCTCTGTGCCGTGGATTTCTGGTGTCTGTGTGTCCACATTTTTTCTTCTTCTAAGAACACTAGTCAGATTGGATGAGGGTCCATCCTCATGGCCTCATTGTAACTTGATTACCTCTCTGAAGGACCTACCTCCAAATATAGTCACATTCTGGAATTTAGAGAAGGTAACTGTGAAGATTTCAGCCTAAGAAGATTTTTGTGGTAGGGGGGCACAGCCTAGCCCATAACATAAAATCCTTTTCACAGGTCCCAGTTTGTGTGTGTGTGTGTGTGTGTGTGTGTGTTTAGAACCAGGGTCTCACTCTGTCACCCCATGCTGGAGTGCAGTGGCACTGATTACAGCTCACTGCAACCTCGGAATCTTAGGCTCAAGTGATCCTCCTGCCTTAGCCACCTGAGTAGGTGGGACTACAGGAGTGTGCCACCATGCCCAGCCAACTGCCTATTTTTTCTTTTTTTAGAAATGGAACCTCAATATGTTGTCCAGGCTGGTCTTAAACTCCTGGCCTCAAGTGATCCTCCTACTTTGGCCTCCCAAAGTGCTAGGATTTCAGACATGAGCCACCAGGCTGGAGAGCATGTTAATTCTGACATTAGGAATCAGCCTCTCCTTCTCCCTTTGCTTTTCCTTCAGCCCACACTTGCTAATCTAGAATCAGCTTTACTGGATGGTGCTTTCTAGCGAGATCCTGTCTAAGAAACAAAAAAATATCAACATGCTGGAAGGTCACACTCACTGGAGAGGTTGGATTAGGAAAGGGTTCCTCCCAGAATGCTGTGGTTGCAAGGATTATTAAGTAATTGAACTAAACTACTTCTAAATGCACTTCATATCTTAAAAATCTACAGGCCAGGTCAGTTTCGTCCTAGATAAAGTGCCTTGAGGAGTGGGGCAGGGCCCTGGCCCTTACTTCCTAAGGGGAGTACCTCAGAGGTGACCACAGTAACATTCAGTGATGAGGTACGTAGTGCTTTTTCTAGGATAAGTTTGCTATTTTAATTGTCCGACCTCATATACTCTATAACAGGGGATCAGAAACTTTTCCCGCAAAGGGCCAGATGGTAAACATTTTCAGTTCTATGGGCCACGTGTGCTCTATCTACCACAGTGCTCAGCTCTGCCATTGACATACCAAAGTAGCCACAAACAAAACAAAAATAAATAGGCATGCCTGTGCTACAGTAAAACGTTATTTAGAAAAATAAGTGTGTGTGTGGTGGTGGTGGGGGGGGTCAGATTGACTAAAGAGCTATAGTTTGTTGACTCCCAACTCTGTAACAACAGAATTTTATATAACTACCCGGAATAGGAATATAATTTTTTTTTAATTAATAGATTTTACTTTTAAAATAGTTTCAAGTTTATGGGAAAATTGAACAGAAAGTATGGAGTTTCCAAATACCTCTTTCCCTCCCACTATTTTTCCCCCATTATTAACAACCTTGCATTAGTGTGGTGTGTTTGTTGTAATTGAGAAACCAGTGATACAATATTAGTAAATGAAGTGCACCGTTTACACTCTGTGCTGTATTGTTCTATGGTTTGGAAAATGCAGAATGCTGCTTGTCCACCATTGCAGCGCCTTGCAGAATACTTTCATTGCCCTAAAAGTCCCCTGTTTTGGGCTTGGTGTCATGGCTCACGCCTGTAATCCTAGCACTCTGGGAGGCCAAAGCAGGAGGATCTCTTGAGCTCAGGAGTTCAAGATCAGCCTGAACCCAGAGGGAGACCCCATCTCTACAAAAATTGAAAAATTAGCTGGGCTGATAGTGGTCCCAGCTACTCAGGAAACTGAGGCAGGAGGATTGTTTGAACCCAGAATTTGAGGTTGCCACGAGCTATGATGAGGCCACAGCATTGTAGCCTGGGCAACAGAGCAAGACCCTGTCTTGGGAAAAAAAAAAAAAAAAATCCCCTTGTTATCCACTTGTTCCTCTCCATCCTCTCCCTGAATTCCTGGCAACCACTGAGCTTTTCACCATCTCTATAGCTTTTCATTTTCCAAAATGTCATATAGTTGGAATCATATAATACAGCCTTTTCAGACTGTCTCCTTTCGCTTAGCAGGATGCAGTACGCGTTTGAAGTTCCTCTGTGTCTTTTTGTGACAGCTAGCTCCTTTGTCTTTATTGCTGAATAATATTCTATTGTGTGAATGTACGGTAGTTTGTTTATACAGTCACTTAGGGCAAGAAGTTTTGGTTGCGTCCAAATGTTGAATAAGGTCAGTACAAATGTGCAGAATTTTTTGTGGACCTATTTTCAACTCATTTGGGTAAATATCAAAGAATGCAGCTTAATTGTGGTGTTAAGACTGTTTAGCTTTGTAAGAAATGTCCAAGCTACCCTTCACATTGGCTGTTCCATTTTGCAGTACCACCAGCAATGAACTCTTTCTGTTTCTCCACATCGTTGCCAGCATTTAGTGGTGCTAAGTGTTTTGGATTTTGGTTCTTCTAATAAGTCATGTCACAGTGTCACTTAATTTGCAATCCTCAAATGACATGTGATGATGTGCATACGTTCAAATGCCCATTTGCCATCTGTCTATCTCCTTCCTTCGGTGAGGTGTCTGTTCAGCTCTTTTATTCAGTTTTTCACCAGGTTATTTGTTTTCTTATTTTTGAGTTTTAAGTATTCTTTATCCATTTTGGATGAAAGTCCTTTACCAGGTACATGTTTTGGAGATATTTCCAATCTTTGGCACATCTTTTCATTCTCTCAACAGAATCTTTCATAGAGCAGAGTTTTTAATTTTAATAAAGTCCTACTCATCATCTTTGTTTTCTCTCATGGATCATGCTTTTGGTTTTGTATTTAAAAACACATCCTTAAACCCAAGGTTATCAAGATTTTCTATTTTGTTGTCTTCTAGAAGTTTCATAGTTTTTTTTTTTTTTTTTTACATTTAGGCTTATAATAATTTTGAGTTAATTTTTGTGAATACTGTAGGATCTCTTCCCTCCCTCCCTTTCTATCCTTCTTTTTATACAATCTCTGTTTCAGCAACATTTATTGAAAAGACTGTCTTTTCTCCATTGAATTGCCTTAGCTTCTTTTTTTTTTTCTATTTATTATTAAATCATAGCTGTGTACATTAATGCAATCATGGGGCACCATACACTGGTTTTATAGACCATTTGACATATTTTCATCACACTGGTTAACAGTCTTCCTGGCATTGTCTTCATTACTGTGTTAAGACATTATATTCTTAACAGAATATAAATGTTAAGACATTTATATTCTACATTTAGTAAGTTTCACGTGTACCCTTGTAAGATGCACTGTAGGTGTAATCCCACCAATCACCCTCCCTCCGTCCATCCTCCCCCCTCCCTCCCCCCTTCCCCTTACTCTTAGGTTATAATTAGGTTTGCCAAATAGCAGTTCACTAGATTTGTGTGGCTCTATTTCTGGGCTTTCTATTTTGTTCTATGGATCGATTTGTCTATTATTTCACCAATATCACACTGCCTTGATTACTCTAGCCCTACAGTAAGTCTTTAAGTCAGGTAGCCAATCCTTTGACTTTGCTTTTCTTCTTTAATATTGTGTTGGCTCTCCTGGGCCTTTTGATTTTCCATATAAATTTTAAAATTAGTTTGTCAATCCTACAAAGTGCCTTACTAGGATTTTGATTGAGATTGCATTGAATCTATAGATCAAATTAGAAAGAACTGACATTTTAACAATATTGAATATGAACGTGGAATCTGTTCATTTATTTAGATCTTTGATTTCCTTCATCAGAATTTTGTAGTTTTCCTCATCAGACATTATATGTATTCTATTAGATTTACACCAAGATATTTTTTTTTTTTTTTGGCGCTAAAGTAAATGATTTTTTTTGTTTTTAATTTCCAAATACCAGTTGTTCATGGTTGGCTTATGAGAAAGTAGTTGACTTTGTATATAAATCTGTATCCTACAATCTTTCAATGATCACTTATTATAAACAGTTCTAGCAGGTTTTTGTTGTTTATTTATTGGGATTTCCTAACTGCATAATAACTTTTAAACCCTAAAGCAGATTCTTAATAACAATAATAAAAACAATACTTACCATTTTTGGAGCACATGGTATGATGTGTCAGGTCCCATGCTGTGCACATCAGCTTGTTAATTCGTCAATAGCTCAGCAGCACCAGTGCTGTTATTTTTTTTTTCCTATTACAAATGAGAAGACCAAAGCTTAGTAAGGTATGACACCTTGTTCAAAGACAGAGGCAAAATTTTAACTTGGTCCTCTTCCTAGGAGATAAGTAATCATAGCAATAATAATCACCACACTGTCAAACATATATATGGCTGTTTATATCCATTGTCCTTCATTATTGAGTCTATAAAAGTAGGTGCTATTATGGTCCTCAGTTTACAGATGAGATAACTGAGGCTCCTAAAATTAAATATCTTGCTCAAGACCACACACTGTGGAAAATCCTCTCTCAGTGAGTGTTGGGTAGGGTTATTGCAGACAAACCTGGGGTTTATCATGATCCTGTGTTGGGGCATATACCAACATAACCAGTAGCTAACAAGGTGGGAAGCTAGACCCAGGGTCTCAGAAATTAGATTCAATTACACTTTGATGTCACATTTTGAAAAGACCAAAAATTGTGTTCATTATTTGGATTTTATTTTCCAGGCTCTTTTTAAGTCTTGACATCCCGTGGTTTTAAGGAGCACTTAAAAACAAATTCCAACTGCCCTCTAACAGTATGGCCACCTCACCTTGGTTATGAAGCAACCTGGCTAATGTCCACACTCGCTGGGTGCTGGATTTGGCTGCGGCTGATATCATGTCTGTTGGAACTGAATGGGAAGGGCTATGAGAGATGACCAGGGCTCCTCATTAGCCCAGTGTTGCAGAAAGCACGTACAAATATTGCTATCTTTCTATTGCCTTTGGGTGTTTTCTTTCTCCATTGCTAATGACTAATAAAAAAGAGAGAGAGAAAGGAGGGGGGACAGAAAGTGAACGAGAAAGCAATTGCTATTAGATTTTCTTCCACCACAGCAGGTTTCTCATTTGCAAAGCTCATTAGAGGTGTCTGTATGGAGAGACTTCCAAGGTGCCCGGAGAGGGTGGGAAAGACAAAAGGGAAGAAGAGACTTTCAGAGGTGTGACCCCAGCCACAAATTCACACCAGAACCCACTGTATTTAGGCCATGCCTTCCGATTCCAAAGTTCACATCGTGGCTGGGTTTTGAATGTTAACATTAAAAAAATAGTTCTCCCTTTCTAACTACTAACAGGAAGGAAATTAAAAGTGAACTAATAATGTGTGGTCAGTTCAATTGCAGCTCTGATCTATCCTACCTTTTGATTTAAGTTAGAAGTTTTGAAACATCTTTTGTTCCTTTAATTTGGAGACCCGTCTACTAGAGGCTCAATTTCACATTTTGAGCATCTTCTGCGTGCCCACTACATTGTCAGGAGCTAGGATTAGAGAGAGAAGACACAAGTAGTCCCCGTTCCCAATGTTAGGGAAAATTGTTGTGCTCACAGCAATTTTGGCCCAGGCTGCCATAGGAAGAGGGATATCTGACTTATGCTGGAAGGATTGCCTTTAGCATTAACAACTCTGCCAGAGGTTGTGGGCAAGGTACGTGGTTAGAAAAGAACCAAATTTACCAGCAAAAAGGAAAGAAAAGAAATTTTAAGATTCTCATGATGTAAAGAAAAGAACCCCAAATTAGTAGCCACATGTCTTGTGTTCTCATTTTAGCTCTTGAACAAATTGCGTATGTATCACAGCGGAGATAGAAGAAAAAGGTTTGAGGTCCATTTGCATCCTTCTTATTTCTAATCACGACAATCTTTTTGAGTGTGTTAAATTAAAATGTGCCAGAGTGGTGCATTTTGCAGCAGCAATAGCTACCATTTATTGAGAGCCTGCTACTCTTGGGCCTTCTGCTAAGCAATTCATTTTAGGAGCTCTTCTCATCTTTTGGCAAGTATGAGAGCCCTGGATGAATATTATTTCCATTTTTCTGATGAGGACACAAAAGCCCAGGGAAGGTTCGATGCCCTGTCCAACCAGAGCCACATAGGGGACGAGAGGTGGAACCAGGATGCAGATGCAGGTATCTCTGACTGTAGAGATTACAAAATGTGAGAAGACCTGAAAAGCAAGTGAGAACAGGGCCGCTCCCCCTTGTGAGAACTTCCTCTCAGCTTCCTTTGGGCTGGAGCCTCTTAGGGACACCTGTGTTAGTCAAAGAAATGACGTTAGGGCTTAAAGGCTACCTAGAGATGGGAATGAACTCACTCAGCACCACACAGGAAGACACTGGCACGGTGTCACAGACCCTGGGCATTCTGGCTCCTGGGCCAGGGCAGGACTGTGGGTGTCTGTGATGATGACAGCACTCACTGGGGTTCATCCCTGGGACTCATTTGGAAAGGGCTTCTGTGCATCTACTGTGTGTTTTTTGTTAGGGTAGAGCCTACACATGCTGATACCTCTGCCCTGGAGAAGTGAGCAGTGAAGTGGTGCTATGGGACAGAGGGTTCCTGAGGGCATAAAATATCCCTCAACACCAGAATATGAAGATCCTAATTGGACTTGAAATGCTTTTAAAGTTATGGGGATATTGGCTTCCGCCCTTGACTGTGGTAAAATAAGCAGCTAGACTCTCAGGGATTGAGGGTTGTAACCAGGAGCCTGCGGTCCCAGGATTTGGGCTGGAGCAAGAGAGCTAGGCTAAGAGGTGCCCTCCATCACAGAGCTTGGACACCACCATGAACCAGGGCCTCCTGAGCTCCAGGCCCCGCAGCTCTCTTAAGGAGGCAGGCTGTAGGTTGCAATCTCTGTTAGGCTTCATCTAGGCTGTGGATTCTGAGGCAAGGTGAATTTTCCTCCCTGAGTCTCATTTCTAGCATCTGAAAAACAGAGATAATGATGGTACTTTGTCAGGAAAATGCAGAGGTTGGACCTGGTGATGTTGAACTTCCTCCACCCCCTCCTCTGAAGGTTTATGTGAAGGTATCAGAGCCCCCTGATGTCTTCCCTTGAGAACTGGAGGGAAAAGTTCAGGAAGATAGTTCAGAGGACCCAGTGACAGCAATTCAGCTTGTTCCCGGTGTTGTGACAGGAGAAGGAATCCCAGTGCTGACACACACAGGCACGGAGATGGAGGGCGAAGTGGCTGAGGAGAAGATAATGTTTCTCTAGCCTGTAATTTCTTTAAATTCCAGGGCTCACAATTACCAGGGCAGGAGTTAGTAATGGTCATGCCTGGAATTCTTAAGTGAGTTTGGTGCCACTGGTAGAAGCGGTTTTGCATTTAGAGAAGGAACACAGGTATAAGCCAGGCTTCCCTGTGCACATGTGTGTACATATGCAGGTTCGCGCACACATGTCCATGAATGAGGACGGGGAAAAGAGAGGAAAGACCGGTGTGATCATGGTCACACAGATAGGTGGACCAGTGTGATCGTGGTCACACAGATAGGTGGACCGGTGTGATCGTGGTCACACAGATAGGTGGCAGAGTGGAGCCAGACAGCCATGATTCAATTACATGTGACTCCGTGAGAGTGATCACTCTCCTCTGTCGGGGAAATAGTAATACCTACCTACCCCACAGGATTATTGCAAAGGCTAGAAACAAAACAAAGCCTGCAGACCACCTACCACACGATGCGCATTCAGTAAAGGAGGCCCTTCTGGGATATTCAACCGGCATTGGCATTTGCAACGTGTCAACCTTTACTTTTCAGCATTTCATGTAGGGGCAAAAATAAACATGTGCTGCATATTTTTGCCTAGTGTTTAAGAGTACAAGATCATGCTAGTCACAGCCCAGCTTATAAGCTCTGTGCATTTAACCTCTTTATTTCTGTGCTCCCTCATTTAAGAAAACGACAGAAAAGAGAACTTACTCCGCCTTTTTCCAGTGAGGGAAACGAAGAGTGACCAGGAAAAACATTCCAATGTGAACAAGCTAGCAGAAACCCAGAGAAAGGGCATCTAACCCCCAAATGAAAGGAGAGACAGTAACGTAATCCTACAGAGGAGGAAATTCAACTAAAGACATCTAGAGCATGGCAGGTGGGATAATACCCCCTCGAGATGTCCATGGGACCTGAAGATAAGTTCCCTTTCATTCCAAAGGGAGCATCAGGGTGCAGGGGAAATAAGGTTACTAATCAGCTGATCTTGAGCTAAAGAGAAGCCTGGATGATGGGGGGGGGGGGGGAACAATATAATCTCAAGGGTCCTTAAAGTGGAAGAGGGAGGCAGAGGACCAGGCAAGGTGAGAGCATGTGGTGTGAGCACTCTACTGGCCGTATCTGGCTTTGAAGATGGAGGAAGAAAGACAGGGGACACGGGCAGCCTCAACAAATACAAAAAGACAAATGGATCCTCCAAAGCCTCCAGAAGGAGTGTAACCCACTGACACCTAGACGTTATCCCAGAATCCCACACCATACTTCTGACCCATGGAACGATTATATAGTAAGTGTTTTGAGCCACCAAGTTTCTCGCAATTTGTTATGTCAGTGATAAAATACTGGTACGTGGAGCTAATAATGATTTGTGTTACAATCATCATTTTAGAAAATCGTTCTGGCCATAGAAAGGTGTGAGAGTTAGAGGGGACAAGGCTGCTGCAGCACTCCCTGTGACAGGGGACGGTGGGCCATGCCAGAACAGAGACAGCTATTACCAGACTCAGGAGTCAGACTGTGGGGAGAAGGAGGCCCTGAGGGGATCCCTGCGACATTGAGTGTCAGATCTGAGATCGAAGACAAACGAACAGAAAACAACCTAGCAGAGATGATGACCCTGAGGTCAGGACCAAAGTCTAGTGCTGTGGAAACAGAAAGCCATTGCTTCCAACAGGGGCTCAGGGACAGCGTCCTGGAGGAGGTGACACCATGAGGTCTAAGAAGCCCACAGGAGGACTCAGAGAAGGTCACAAGGAAGAATCAAACACTGCCGCTGCTTTGAAGGGGTGCACGGTGCAGAGAGGGCATCAGGCAGAGAGAGTGGTCATTCTTACTAACCCTTCAGAACGTATAGGCAGAAACAGGCCTGGGTTGGAAATTAAGAACATGGATTGATAGCCAGTCCTGGCTCTGCAAAAAAACAAAAAAACAACCCTGAGAGCTCTTAAATAAGTCACTCTTCTCCCCTACCTCTGCTTCTTCCACTATTAAATGGGAGCAGTAACACCTATTTCTGGGAGCATCAGCTGTAATTAGATCAGCCCATGTATGTGAGCCCCTGAGCAGCCAGTGAAGCCACTCAGCAGCCCCAATTCTAGAAACAGCCTGGAAGGAAGAGCTGCCTTCCCTGAGAGCCTCCCTCTGGGAGGAGGCTGAGCTAGGGTAAAATGCTGGGGGTTTGGCTTGAGTCTCTCAGAGAGCTAAGCAGTTAACGGGAGATGGACGAGGACAGCAGAGGCAGAAAGGAGGCTGAGGGCTTCTGTGTGGGGCAAAGCACACCGGTCTGTTCTCTGGCCAGGGCTAATAAACACAAGCATGTGCACAGGGCTCTTGTGCTCAGTAGTAAGTGAATCTCGGGGAGACAGCTGCCTGGAGTCACTGTGGGGGGGAGGCATGGTTTGGAGCACTGGGGCTCAGCTGCTCGCACATCCCACTCTCCGCCCCCCACTTCCTACCATGTGCAGGTGACGATGGAGACCTGCAGCTGCTACTTTCTGGGCCTCCCAGACGGAGCCTCTTGTCTATATTGTTATACAGTGGCTTCATTATTTCCTGCCTGGATTACTGTAGAGCCTTATAACTGGTGTCCCTGCTTCCAGCCTTATTCCCCTTTCACCCATTCTCTACCCTGTAGCCAGGTACTGTGTCTAAAGATCCAGTCTGATTATGCTGTTTTCTTGCTGAAAGCCCTACAATGGGTCTTCTGCTTTGAGAATAAAGTCCACATCTGTACATCATTTAAAAGACCCAGGAACACCTGGTTCACGCCTGCCCATCTCCAGTCCCGTCTCATCCTTGCTTTTCTCTCCCTGCGTTAGCATCTCGAAACGTAGGTTCTTAGGGTTTCCATGCGAGTGTTTGATCCTCCTTCTCGTTCTCTCTCTCCCCTCCCTGCTTTGGCCTTCAATGTGTGAATTCCTTCCCCCTGGGTCCCACCCTCTTCCGCCTTCCCCCTTCCCCTTCCTTCCTTGCCCTCCCTCTGGATAATCCCTCCCAATCTGTCAAGGCCCACCTCATCCAGGGAGCCATCCTGAGTCCCCCCGTCTGCATTCAGTGCTCCTCGTCTGTACTCCTTGGTCCCTGAACTTCCCCCGTGAACCTTAAACGTTATCAGTCTAACCTATAACCATCCTTTTGCACTTTAAAGGGTTCAAACATTTTTTCACTATAACACAGTGTAAAAAAAAACTGTAGTGTTCATTTTCTACAATAGACACAATCATTCCTTCATGTTGTCATTCCGCTGATATCAAAGACATATTTCCACTTGCTGATTAAGGATGTAAAACTTCCTTGGTAAGGGTAAACACAAAGTTCAACTCCCCTCAGCCTGTCTCTCCCTTACCTGCAGTCTCCCCTAGCCCTTGGCTTGGCCAGAGTGCAGGCAGATGCTGCTGGGAAGGTCTCTGGTACAAATCTGGTCTTGTTCATCCTTGCTGGTATTTGCTCTATGATTTCTTATTTGAGCTTGTCTCTGGGCCCTTGCACTGGCACCCATCATGACATGGATAGTCTGGGGCAATCTTCTGAGAGACAGTTGAAGCCACTGTCAAAATCCAGAGTCATTATTGCCCTATTCTCCTTCTAGTTGTTCTAATCTCAGCATCTTCCACCACTTCTGCCTTTATGGCTGGGAAGTTGCCATTACCCTGTGGGTACAGGAGTTGGAGGCTGAATTCAAATCTCTTCCTCATCTCTGCAACCTCTGTGGGAGCTCCCTTGGTTTGTTGAATGAAAAGGCTTGCAAACTCCCCAGACCATACCCTGAGTCTGGGAGAACGAACCCCATTGTCCCTGCTTAACTCCCCATAGATTTCCTCCAAGCTCTTTGTTGACATCTTAAGCATTTGTTGAAACCATCCTTACGCTGGGGTGAGTGAAAGGTGATTTGACTTCTAAAGGGCCAGGAGGAGCATCATGGAGACACTCTGAGCTGATTGTCACAAGTCCTTGCAGCTCTGATGGCAGAAAGAAGAGTTTCCTACTTCCCTTTCCTTGCTGGTGGGATCTCCTCTGAAGTCATCACCCACACTGCACGTTAAAATAAGACCTAATGATCTGTGTAGCCCAGGCCTGGCTTGTGACATAGAAGGGGACCTTCCCTTTCAGCACAGGCTGGCTTTTGAAACTGTCGTCCAACTCAAGACATTACAAAGTCAGCTTTGGTATGCAAAGCTCAAGTATGATTTCTAGAGAATGAAAAGTGCTGCTTCATTTTAACGTTTTTGAAAATATTACTTACCTTGATTGCATGTGCATGTATACATAGGAAGCTTTCATAACTGGAGGATAGAGAATCCCATTTTTACTACTATATTCCTAAAGTCTGACACATAATAGTAAACATTTCTTGAATCTTGAATGAATGTATTAAAGGCCACATGAAACAAAGACTAAGTCTTTTGTTTGTTTTTGAGACAGTCTCACTATGTCACCCTTGGTAGAGTGCTGGGGCATCACAGCTCACAGCAACCTCCAACTCTTGGGCTTAAGTGATTCTCTTGCCTCAGCCTCCTGTGTAGGAGCCCTCCACAATGCCCAGCTATTTTTTGGTTGCAGTCATCATTGTTTAGCAGGCCCAGGCCGGACTCAAACCTACCACCTTTGGTGTATGTGGCCAATTCCCTACTCACTGAGCTACGGGCGCTAAACCAAGAATGACTAAAGAAAGAATGTTCTTGAGTTCATTTCTTGAGTGTTTGACCAGAGAACTTAAAATAAGACCCATAATTAAGAAGTAGATCACATAAGAACAGTTTCCACCTGCTCCCCAGGAAGGGAGAGCTTCAGAGTGGGCTTAAATTAGCTGGTGTTACCATCATTTTAATCACCAACAGACCGTGTAGACTCCAGGACCTACAGAGCATCTATAAACAAAATCTAGCCCAAAAGTCCCAAGCTAAGCTTCCAACAAACATTTTTTGCCAGTCCCACCCCCACCCCTCTGAGTTCCAGAGGAGTAGCTTCCCCACATCACATAGCCAAGCAGGGGCAGAGTCATGATGGAACAGGGCTCCCAGGTCTTTGTTCAAGAAGGACATTGGATCTCAGCCAAAGTCACTCCTTTAGCTTGGCAGATAGACTTGGTTCAGTTGGGTATGAGGGACAGGGCACAGCATGGGGAAATGTCCTCATCAGTGCTGGGAGTTTAATGCAATCCTTTATGGAGACTCCTGGACAGCCTAGGAAGAGCCATCGGGCCAGACAATGGACAGCAGGCCCCTCCCTGCAGAGTCAGCAGCTCCCAGAGCAAGACTCCTAGCTTTTCCCAAATAAAAACAGGCTGGCTGGCTGGCTCTAGGGTAATTTACCTCACTGAAAAACACCTCAATTTAAATGCTAATTTCCCCAGAACTGAGGGGTGATGACTCTGGCCGGTTGCAGTGTATTAATATATCCAAAATGTTCACACATAATTTTAAAAGGGGTATAAGAGGGAGCCAAGACCTGGGGAAAGATGGGGCTAGTGGCAGAGTCCAGGCCTCTAGCTTGTCTTTGCTGTGAGCATGGCTGCTCAGAAGAAACTAGGAAAAGCTTTGTAGGATTTGTCTCTTAGAGGTCATGTACAGGTCGCATTGGGGAGTAAGAGGCTTGCCTGTCACCTGTCCACAGATGTTTGACAAATGTTCAGGATCATGTACTGGCACCATGTCGGTTTCTCTGAGACCCTTCAAGAGATTCAGAATCTAAGTTTGAGATTCAAAAAAATAAATTAGCGTTAAAAATTGTTATATAAATTCTCTTCCAGACCTCTGAATCTAAACTCTTTGCCCCCATTCCATAGATATAGTCACTAAGGCTTATAACATTTGAGTGGCTCTCCCAAGGTCACATAGCCAGAGTGCACATCCATGCCTGCATGGCTTCTAAGCCCATGTTCTCCCACCACATCCCATGGCTACTCCTGGAATCTTTTCATGAACAAGGTGCATAAGATTAAAGAGATAGGAAAGATTGATTCTAGCTGGGAAAACTGGAACAGGATCATGGAAGAGGAGGTTTCAAAGGAAGCTTTTTGCTGTCTGCTGATGTTGGTCACCTTAGCCCACTCCCACCTGAATGCCCATGTGCACACCAACAGGGAGGCCCAGCCAACCCCTGCTTAGGGAGACACTTTCTGCCCCTCCAGTCCCCACGAGCTCAGTGGCTCCTGTTCCGTCTGTCCAAGCTCTGTGGGAGCCAGTATGTCTGTGCCCTTAGGAAGTCAAGGGAAGAGATTAGGGTTTAGAAGCTTCTGTGGAAGGATTGGAAGTTTAGATTCAAATCTCCAACATCCCTCAGAACTTAAAGCATCTGGAGACTCTATGGAAAAATACCAGAAAAGGCTTCATCACAAGGTGTAGGTCACACACACATTCCCATGGTCTCTGGGTTTCCTTCCTCCATTGCTTCAACAGATGTCCATGGGACACCCACTTTTTGCACAGTTTTTCCCAATTATTTGATGGCACTGCAAGGCTCTGGGGAGGCAGCTGTACCTTGGAGACACAAATTTTGACCCTCATGGAACTTAGCAATCTAGTGGGACAGACAAGGGTTCAATAGGGTCTCCTGTGAGCACAGGTAGGGTTAGAAACTGCCGAGCCCTTCATGGCAGAAAAGAGTGACATAGTACAAGAGTGTGTAACAGGAAAACAGATTCCAGGAAGACCTCTCAAAGACAGTGATGTAGTGAACGATGAATAGGAGCTGTCCAGGTGTAGAGCAGGGAAGAACTTTACAGAGAGCACAAGTCCTAAGTGGGACCCAGTGGAGGACAGTAACATGCCCATCAGAGAAACCTAAGGACATTTGGTATAGCGGGAGATCAGTGGTCCAGGGAGCAGTGGCTCAAGAAATAAGGCAGCAGGAGCTGGATTGTTGGGGGTCTTACAGACCTTAATCCAGCATTTGGTCCCTCCTGGCCTTCACAAATGGAGACACCTCCTCTGATTTTCCACTGCTGTGTCCCTAATACCCAAAACAGTCCCTGTGTAGACCCTCCGTAAGTGTTTTTGGAATGAATGAGGCATCCCATTCCCAGAGTCCCCATGGTCCCAGATCTACTATTTAAAAAATCTGATGAAGCATTTCCCTGTAGTGTCAACTGAGATTGAACTGTTTTTATAGGTATCTTTTGAGAGATGTTTGTCTAAGCAGTGGCCCTGTTACTGAATGAAACATGACATCCACTTAAACAAACATACACATAGACACTCACATTCGGGGAAATCCACGCACATGGAGGACACTCCCCTACGGAGTGAAGAACAGAACTGCCTGGTCTGATCTACAAATGCTCAAGAGCACAGGGTTTGGATCAATCCGTTGAACATGTGTTTGCTGAGTGCTGGGCACCAAGCTACAGTGGCTGGAATATGACTTTGGACACTGCCCCTTCCTGGCTCTCGGTCTCGGTTGGACCAAGGCCTTGACCTCTCGGAGCATCTGTTTCTTCTATAAAATGGGAACAATGACAGTCACTGTCTCATGGAGTTTGTGTGTGAGGCTAAAATCTGCACACACATCCTCAATCTTGACACAGTAACTTCAACAACTTCGATGGTGATTGATACACAGTCTGATGATGGAATTTGTGAACTCATGTTAGGAAAAAGTGCTACACACCTCATTGCTGAATATCACTGCGGTCACCTTTGAAGCACTCCCCTTGGCCATCTGGTGACTGTAGTGATATGCAGCGATGCAGTGTGTAGCACTTATTCTAAAAAACATACATACACGTGAACTCTGAGAATCTGAACTTGGTTTCTGCTCACCCAAGTTTAAGCCAGCGCCCCCCGCCTTTAAGCCAACACCACGCCTTTCCCAGGAGGATGGATTGGGAAGCTGCTGCCTGGGCTGCTCTGAGGTTCTCAGCCCAGAAGAACCTCCCTGTGATTGGTACACATATTGCCATCTGCATTTTGCCTCCTGGAAGAGCTGATTGATGCGAAGGCCCTGGGCTCCCTCTGCTGGCAGAGGCCATGCAAGTCTCACGGCTATTGCACAGGCAGCTGTGACGTTCCCAGAACCTGAGAGACCAAGCCGCCACCCTGGCAGTGTTGTCATTTGGAGCTTTCTCCTCACCTGCCTGCCTCCTCTCTCAGCCTTCCCTCCCCCAGCCTCCCCCACTGGCCGGCTAACTCCCACCCTCCCGTCTTTTCCCTCCTTCTTGTGGGTGTCTGCTTCCTGGAAGCTTAGAGAGAAAGTTATCCTCCAAGAAGGGGCATCACTGCCAGGCCCCCCATCTCCTGGGTCCCACTAGGATCATAGATTTCCCCACAAAGCTAAGATGGACTGGACAAGAAGGCAAGGAGATGGGAGGAGAGAGACGTGGGGGCAGGGAGAAGGGCACTACCTCCCCTCCTCTGCAATTATAAAAACGTTTCCAGAGATTCGACATGTGAGACCCTCCGGTGGCAAAGTGAAAAAAAGATGGATTTGCCTTCAGATCTCAGTCCTCAAATGCACTCAGTATGCAAGTCCATGGAAATCCCTTTACATCTCAGAAACTCTTCCCTGTCAGTTAATGGGGAACATAATCATGCCCATCCCATGGTGTTGGTGAGGTCACACTGACAGCAGAGGCCCTAGAGTGCAGTCACGTTTTAACCAGCAGCAGCCCTTGCTCTTGGGCACAGCTTGTCCAGGCTTCATGCACCCAGGGGTGCTATAGTCCTCTCAGCTTTAACAGCCTTTGTCTGTCACAGGCAGAACCTTTAGAACTCAGCTCCTGAGCAGGGATAAGGAGTGTGGCCTCCGGGGCCAGACCACATGAGATGTCCCATTTGAATAAAGACTCAATGTAAAGTACTTGTAACTGTGCCTGGTGCGCATAGTAGGTGCTCAGTAACTGGCTGTTGTTATTACTTCTTCTCATTAAGGCAGCCTGAGTAGGTTTTATGATCCCCGTTTTACAGATAGGAACATTGAGGTTCGTATGGTTTAGTCCAGGTTAACAACTAGAATGCAGTGTGGGCAGAGGCGGAGACCAGGCTTCAGAGTCATTGCCACCCCCGCCCTTAGCATCTCCTACCCAGGAAACAAGTGTTTGGGGTCACATGGGGAAGGAACCCTTGCTCTGAGGCATCCAATCCACCAAGAATCCCTGATAGCAGGCCCCAGTGACTGTTCTGCGTGGGAGATTTGTATGTCCCCCACTAGGCTGGGAAGATCTAGAGGACAAGGGGCAGTCAAGCCTCACTCCATGTCCACAGCTTACAGGACAAGCCTCCACCCCGAGGATGTGCTCAGTGGATGCTAGTGACCAACCAGGGCATGGAATATGCCTCCATCCCACTACATCTTTGAGGGAAGCAGTGGCCATCACCACCATCAGTATCACCAGAGGCCATCTCATAAGGAGGCAGGAGAAAAGTTAGTTCCTGAAACCCTGGCTAGGCTCACACGCCACCTGGTGGCATTTCCAACGACTGGAAATCTGTCTTTTCCTATACACGTTGCTGTTCCTCACTCCCAGCTGTGCAGACAGACCAAAGACCAACCACTCAGGTAGCACCTATGATCACATGCACACACTGACATAAACAACTCCACAGATAGACAGGGCAAGCCTACCCACAAGACTATGCTTAAATGGCAAGTGTGGACCTCAGAACTCACCATCACGCAGGTGTATGCCCAAGCAGACATCCCCAGGCTCAGCCAGCTTGGGTCCAAATCCCAGCTCTTCCACCTGTTAACACTGGATCTCACTGTTACTTGTCTGTAACTTAAAGATCATATGATCTATCTTGCAGTGTTGTTGTGAGGAGTAAAGGATAAAATGTGTGTGAAGTACTTACCTAGATCCTAGCAAATTATAAGGATTCAATAAATAATAGAGATGGCAATGACAGTGATGACGATGAGGATGGTCATGTTGAAGGTGGTGGTAACATTGCGTCCTTAGCTAAAAGAGTGCAATGGGAAGCTTCAAAGATGCCTGGGGTGGGATGTGGGAGCACAGGGTACAGACACTTTCAGAGCTGCTTTGAACTGCCCGGGATCCAGCCTTCAAAGGCATTGCTTTGGCATCACATGATTTGTGTTTTTGTCTTTCTGGTTTTCATTTCAAGGTCGCCCATTCCAGGTGGCAAAATGAAGTAATAAACGTCCTTCTTCCCTGTTCTTCTCCTCCCTCTTTTCCTCTTCCCCAGATTGTAATTAATGTTTCTAACTCTGAGGTTGTGTGAAAAAGAAGGGAGCTGAAAAGTCATATTTAATACAGAAATGCTTGTGATACCATCCATGCCTGTTGGTGGTCAAGTTTCCCGTTTGCACACCCCAGGAACAGGAAGCCCACCACCTCCCTTGGCAGGCCATCTGTTTGTAGGCACAACAGTGGTTCTCAACCTTCCTAATGCCGTGACCCTTTAATACAGTTCCTCGTGGTGTGGTGACCCCCAACCATAAAATTATTTTCGTTGCTACTTCATAACTGTAATTTTGCTGCTGTTAGGAATCATAATGTAAATATCTGATATGCAGGATGTGTTTTCCAATGGTCCAAAGGGGTCGCGACCCACAGGTTGAGAACCTCTGGTAGAAGGATGAAGCCGGCCTCCCTGTGCTTCACTGTCACCACCATCCTCGGAAAACCACCTGTGTTCAGGGGACAATTCTGCGCGGTGATCTCCTGTTCCCTGGGATTGTCCTACAGGGAAGGGATAGAGGTTCCTAAAAAAGTTCAGGCAGGGGAAGGAGCGCTAAGCTGGGAGTCAGGAGATGTAGGTTTGCATCTAGCCATTGGTTGTCATTCAGCAAGTCATTCCCCTTCTCCAAGCCTCAGTTTCCCCATCTATAAAAGGCACTTGAGCCAAAAAAAGAAAAATCTCATCAGGCCCTGCCACTTTAACTCTATTTTTCCAAGTCTTCCTTCCGTTAGCTCCATCTTGCCCCTGTTCTTCACACACCCCACGTAGGATTCCTGTTCCCTCACGTCCTGGTGCAACCTTGTCATTGCTTTTGCAAGAGGATGTTTAGCAGCCAAATGTACAGTTTATAGAGCATTGGAGAGTGTCTTAAACTATTGGCAGCTTTATCACATTAGTGTTAACAACAGCACTGAGGTCTGAGCCTCACTTTATGTGCAAGGAAACTGAGGCTCTGAGAGGAACAATAGTTTGCTCGAAGTCATACAGCCAGTAGATAGTGGTGCTAGAATTTGAACCCAAGCCTGCCTGATTCAGGAGCTGGTAGTTACCCCACATTTTCAGAGCTGGGATTCTGGGAGCCGGAGGCATCATACACAGCCAAGCCGCCCACCCAAGAATGGCTTCTCTGACTATGGTATCCCTGCCCTGCAGCCCCCCAGCCTCCGCTTTCTGGACCTGGCAGTGTCTCTGCTCCTCTCCACAGGGAGAACAACTTCATCAAGGACTTTCCCCAGCTGGCCGACGGGCTGTTGGTGATCCCGCTGCCGGTGGAAGAGCAGTGCCGGGGGGTCCTCTCCGAGCCCCTCCCGGACCTCCAGTTGCTCACCGGTAAGACCCGCGGACCCTCCTCAGGCTCCCCAACCACATACCTGGTACATGTTGGTCCTCAGAGATCCAAGACAGGAGATGCCTCCCTGAGAACAGGAACAGCCTTTCGCAGTCAGGGTTTGGCCCCCTCATCTGAGTCTCAAAACATTTTTCACCCTGATTGACAATTTTCTGATATTGTTTCACTTTCAGTATTTTATTGGTTCATTTTTAAGTCATTCTAAAGTACAATCTAGGGACACTGCAGCCAGGAGGTGCTGCTGCTTAGAAGCGCTGGAGTTACACAGCTTGTTTTGGTACATGGGCACGAGCCTTTGGTCAGGTGTGTATTACTTGTCCTAGTTTTTAGATAAGGAATCTAGGCTCGGAGAGGAGGAGGAACCAGCCCAAGGTCACACAGCATATGTGCCAGGACAGGAACCTGGCTGCCATAGCACCAAGTCTTTTGTCCTTTCCACTCCACTCTTTAGCCCACTACTCTAGCCGGGATTATAGGTGTGCACTACCTGGCTAATTTTTCTATTTTTAGTAGATTTGGGGTCTTGTTCTTCTATAGGCTGGTCTCAAACTCCTGAGCTCAAGCAATCCTCCCTTCACAGATCCCCAGAGTGCTCAGATTAATTAATGCTAGTTGTGTGTCTCACCCACTGGCTACCCTGATGGTTGATGATCCAGCTCCCTGGCCGAGTGGGGAATGTCCCCCAGGGAAGACTTGGTAATATGACAGACTTAGGTCTAAATGCCACCACCCCATTCACCTGCAAGCTCTGGGAGGCCTCAGGAAAGTCATCTAACCCCTCAAATGGCTTAGGCAGAGAGAACCCACACATGTTGAGGGGCCCCAGGGTCTGACACTTTCTATGTGTTAACCCTGCAAGGGCACTGTTGTCCCCCTTTAAACTGGTTAGAAAGGCCATGAACTCCCCCGAGACCATGTGGCCAGTCCACAGTCACCTCAGGATGAAGCTGGGTCAGTCTGAACCCCAAAGCCGATGCCACACCTGCTATCTTCTGTCATTAACTTTACCTGTCCTGCTTCAACAGGGACCCAGAAGTAGATGCGATGAGACCATGGATGTAAAAAAAAAAAACAAAACCTTGTAAAATGTGTTAAAAAACATCTATGCCTTTTTAAATGTATATTTTTCATAAGGTTGTAGAATTTCAGAGCATGCATGCCCTGTAAAGGGCATCTAATCCAATCCTCCTTACTGAGGAGTAATCAGGTCTACCATATCCCCTCTGAGTGATTATCCCACTTTGGACTCCCCCAGTGATTGGGAGTTCACTCCTTCCATAAGCAGACATTCCTGTGGTCCACAGGGAGGTGCTGTGCTCTTGTGGAAAGGCCCCTGTACCTGTCACTAATCAGTGTATGTCCTTGGGCAGTTTCCCCCTCTGAACCTCAGTTTCTCTTTTCAAAACACGAGATATAACAAATGTTTATTTTTCAAAATCCTAGAGAGAAATAGAGATCATGTATATAAAATGCTTAGTTTATTATGTTTCCATTAGTGATACAAACTGTTGTGATTATTTGTTTTGATTCAGGGATCTCCAAAAATTTCCTAATAAAGGGACTGTTATATTTCAAGTTGGGGGGGGGGTAATTTAATCACCAGGAATAGTTTTTTTCCCCCATTCCAGAGCTTCATTCCATCCCTAATCCCCAGCTGAGGATCTGGGATAGAGGAGGAGTCAGGGATAGAGTACCCCAGAGTTGGGTTTGGGGTTAGGAGCGGGAAGAAAGCCAAGAGAGGTCAGTTGATAGGTATTTACTGAGACACCACCAGGGGACAGTGAGAATAATACAGACGATGTCCTCAGCCTCAAGAAGCTGACATTCTTCCCAAGGGACTCGTATTCCAGGCTTGAATCCAGGAAGGAGCCAAGAAGGGGAGAAATGAGAGATGAAGTGATGGCCCCTTCTAGAGTAGCCCAGGGATGGGGTGAATGGCTGGTGGTTTTACAAATTATTTCACAGTCCGGAGTATTCTTGTTTTTCCTTTTGGGCATCATGCCATCAGTGAAAGAGCTACCTCAACAGCCCACATCAGAATGTTTTGCCTCTCTTGTTGGAGATGGGCCCTGGTTGTTGATAGCTCCACAAGCCTACTTTGGACAACCTACATGGACAAGCATGGGAGGTGTGAGGCTGCCCGGGCTCTGGTGTCTGAGTCTCCTCCTGCAGGCTGTTTCCTCTGCCCTCCATGGGAAATGCAGCCCTCCCCTTCCTCCACTCACTCTCCTTTTTTTCCCTGCCTCGGCAAAGGAAGGTCAGAAGCAGAGCAGATAAACAGAGGCGACATATTTATAACAAAACAACCTTGCTCCAGTGGACATATCTTTGGGGATCATGAATATTTTACTTTAAAATGAGAGCCTCTAAAAAAATTATATTATTCCTGAAAAGGCTAAAGAGGGAAAAAAGGTTTACAGTAATGGACAACTTTAATACTGCAGTAATGTCCAGGAAGAAATCATTTGTTCCAATGAGATTCTCATTTTAATCTTGGCATCAAATATCTCTTTAAGTGCCTACTCACCAGGGGACAAGAGAAAAAGATGGGAAATGTGCCTGCCATTTGCAGAGGCACAAGAAAGCATAGATATGTAACAACAGTCATAATAGCTGCTGATGTGACTAGCATTTCTTTTTTATGTATTTTTTCCTTGATTATAAGGCAAAGCTTAGGATACAAAATTTGGAAAATGGAGGTGAATATAAATCAGAAAACAAGCATTTTTCATACACACGTCTCCCGAACTTAATCACTTGCTAACATTTCAGTGTTTGTTATTTATTAGTTTATTTTTTATACTTAACATTTCCAGCATTGCATTCCATAAAACAACAGAGGCGGACCCTCTGTACAAAAGGGATTCTCTAGTCAAAGAAGTTTGTACGTTACCTTCATGACGCTTTAAATGCATATTAATCTTTTCAAGGTGCTGAGAAATTGTACAGTTTAACTTGATCTAGTCAGTATTTATGTAATGCTATGATCGTCTGTTTCCATGTTAAGAAGCAGTAGTCTACACAGGGGTCTAGAAACAAAGGGGCAGATAATGCATGTTAGGCTTTGCTGGCATTCTCTGTTGTAACTGCTCAGCTCAGCCATGATAGCGCAAAAGCCACTATAGACAGTACCTAGCAAATGGCCAGTAGTTTGCTGACCCTTGGTCTACCTGTTCAGCATTTCCAGGTTACCAAAGGCTTCCATTTCTATTACATTATTTGAGCCTCACACTATATGAAATAAAATCATCAGAGATAGCTGCAGTGTCAGACGTGGAAACAGGCCCTGAGATGTCTCTTGTCCAGTAGCAAGTTGCCAACAGGGTTAGGTGGGATGTAAATCTGAGCTGTGGTCGCTCTTGCTTGTAGGATAAAGGAGCTGTGGAGCAGAGAGAAATAGCAGGGATAGGCCTGAGATGGGAGGCCAGGAAGAAGCTGGGAGGTGGGAGGTTCACATAAAATTGTCTGAAATGAAAGCCCGTGGCCACTGCTCAGAGCTGAGGAACGCAGAATGGGCACTGTGGTGTGAAGCACCTAAATTCTGGGCTTCTGTGACCATCTTATTTCTTCTCCCAGGAGATATCAGGTATGACGAGGCCATGGGTTACCCCATGGTGCAGCAGTGGCGGGTCCGGAGCAACCTCTACCGTGTCAAGCTCAGCACCATCACCCTCTCGGCAGGTGAGGAGCACTGCCCACTCAGCCGAGGACTTGGAGGGATTCATCACATGTTCCCAAGGACCTAGCACGTGCCAGGCCTGTGCTAGCACTGGGGGTGCTGAGGAAATGAGGCTGTACCTTCCCTGCCATCAAAGAGCTCCCAGGAGGGTGGGTGGACGAGCTGAGACAGTAGCGTGAACACAACAACGGGGCAGCCAGGGCACAGCAGATGCCCATTCTGGAGGAGTCTCAGAGGCTTCCTGGAGGGAGAGATAGCTGAGCAGTGTGTGGAAGGAGGAACAGGAGACTGGAGATAAGTGACAATTTACGTTGTTGAAGTATCTCAGTTTTGTGAATTGTAGATTCTTCTCAGGAGCCAATTCCTCAGTTCTCACCTGGCTAATTCCTTTTTCTGCCCACCTCCTAGACAATAATAAATAACCCCCAGTCCCCAAATTCCTACATGTGTCACCCACAGTGTACCCACATAAACCCTAAGCTCCAGTGGAGGGGGACAATTTGTAGTGCTCAAAAAGGGAATGTTTTTTCATGCCTCTGTGACTTTGCACGTGCTGGTCGCTCTGCCTGGATCTCCCTGCCTTGGGAATAAATGTGTATACTATCCTGCTGTGCTCCCATTCCCCGTTCCCCTCAAAACAACACGAACAATTCCCTGGGCTTGAACACATGTATCAAAGCAATACGTGCTGATTCGTATCTGAATCTTGTCTTTCTCCTCTACTAACCTGAGGACTATGGTCCTATTTATTCAGTATCCCCAGAAGTTAACAGGGGATGAATGCATTATTGGCACTCATGTATGACAGGGGGATAAAAAAAAATATGTAAATAAACACTAAAAGCAAAAACAACAACAAAGGAATGAATGAAGGAACCTGGAAGGATGGAGCATGGCACAGGATTTTGTATCTTGGCTCTTACTCGTAATTCTGTCACTGGCTCATTGTCTGAGTGTCCCCTAATTATCCACGAGTTCTTTGCTTTTTCAATATCACTTTGTTCATCAGCAAAATGGAGCTCTTTTAGTCTGGGAATTGGAGGACTTCACCCTCTGGGAAGTACAAATAGTAATTATTGCTGACATCTGGCAAACACTTTATAACGTTTCCTTTCTTATAACTTGGAACAATCCTGTGAGGAAGGCATTATTTATCTATCTCCTTTTTCTTCAGATAAGGAAACTGAAGGTCAGAGAGGTTAAGTAACTTTCTCAAGGTCACACAGCTAGCAAGTGGTAGGAACAGGGAGCAGAGCAGGCATTTGATGGCTGTTTTGTCTGCCTGCATAGAGCCACAGGGTACCTGCATGGTAGTGTTGTTTCTTACTTAATAGAAATCAGCCCATTGTTAACACTGCTGTATGAATTCCCCAGCTGTGTGAGTTAACAGGCTGATGGAGAGAGGCTGCTCTCATCAGCTACCCATCCTCTGAGCCCTGCTTCTGTCCCTACCCTGCTCTGCACTTGCAAGACTGTGATGTTCCTGTTAGAACTACAAAGGTCTATCTGCTTTAATTAATCAATAATGACACCCCTGGAAACCCCTTTATAAATCAAATGTTGGCAAATTGGAGCTCATTTATTTGTTGTTGGAGAGGAGGTTGCACCTTTACATTTTACTTTGAAGTGGCACCCAATTGATTGTTCTTGTAATCATCATGGTTGATACGTGTGTCGTGTCCCAGGAACTGTGCCACGTACCTGGCTGGGGTGGAGGTGTGGGGAGGGTACGTGGGCAGATTCAGAGGCAAATAAAACAAAGCTTCTGGTGTCAAGGTGGCGTGTGCTGAAGTGCAGAGGTGGGTACTCTTGGCCATAGTGGTGTGAAAGACTTCTTGGCGGGGAGGGGACTTCCAGGGGCCTTCAGCATGGATGTGACTTAGAGAGGGCAAAAAGAGGCCCTATCAGGCGGACATGAGTGCGTGTGTGTGCTGAGGGTAGTGAGGATGTAAAGGAAGAGTGGATGGAGGAAATCCCAGGCCACATTCAGGATAAGTAAGAATATCGATTTGTTTGGAGCTATAGCCTGGAGTGGGTGGCTCATGGGAAATGACCTTGGAGCCACAAATGCCTAGATAAGGTCACTGGGCTTTATCTAGTAGCAAGGAGAAGCACAGGAAGGTCCTGATACCCCTGGAAGAATAGCTTGCTCATGTGCCTGTTTGAGAAAAGAGAGGACAGAGTCAGCAGCTGTTACCGGGTGCTATGTGGGCCCAGCACTGGGTGCTGAGGATGTGGTGTAAGTCTAAGGGAAATAGGCCAGGAACCATGGATCCCACCTATAACCCTAGTGCTGAGAGAGGAGGCTGAGATGGGAGGCTCACTTCAGATCAGGAGGTCAGGGCAGAGCCTGAGCAAGAGCGAAACCACATCTCTACTCCAAAAAATAGAAAAATTAGCTGGGCATGGTGGCATGTAACTGTAGTCCAGCCACTGGGGAGGCTGAGGCAGGAGGATTGTTTCAGCCCAGTTTGAGGTTTTTGTGAGCTATGCTGACACCTCTACTCTAACACAGCAACAGAGCGATACTGTAACTCAAAAAGAACAACAACAAAAAGGACTAAGGGAAATAGAGCATCAAGAACGCCCTGTGGCAAGCAAGGGAGAGAGAACACACCACTGTCCCGGGGCAGCCCAGGAGTCCAGCCATGGACAGTAGAGCCCTGGTTTACTTGGCGCAGTACCAAGTGCATCCTCTATGGAGTGAAGACAAATGGGTTTGAATCTAGCTTCTCCAGCTGGAGGGCCAAGGCAGGTGACTCACAGTCCCTCCACTTTAACTTGCTTATTACACAATGGGAGTTGTTGCTGTCAAGGTTGCATGGTTGTGGCTGGAGTTGAGTTAGACAAGGAAGGTGAACCGTCTTGCAGCTTTCCCAGCACGTATTAACTGGTCAGTCAGTAGACATCAGCTTTGAGGTCCTGCTGGTGACTTTCAAGTCCCCATGGTCTAGGTCGCTGAGTCTAGGCTTTCTCCTCCTGTAGATTCCCTCTCAGCTGTAGTGTCTTGTGTGTCTTCCAGAGAGGGGGCATTCTGTGCTGTGTACATGGGGGAATGATGTGCACATTTGGACTAGTGCAGCCAGTGGGCTGCTACTACAGTGCAGGGGAAGGTGTCAAATCCAGGCTGGAAAGCACCGCCCCGTACAATTTGCTAGCTGCCAGCCTCCCGGGTCTGACCACCTCCCCTTGCTCATCCCTGTCCAGGCTTCACCAATGTCCTCAAGATCCTGACCAAGGAGAGCAGTCGGGAGGAGCTGCTGTCCTTCATCCAGCACTACGGCTCCCACTATATTGCAGAGGCCTTGTACGGCTCCGAGCTCACCTGCATCATCCACTTCCCCAGCAAGAAGGTCCAGCAGCAGCTGTGGCTCCAGTACCAGAAAGGTAAGGCAGGAGTGTGTGCTGGAGGCAGCCGCCAGGTGGGCACGGGGGAGGGCGGCTGCACAGATAATGAGGCGCCTTGGGTCTGAATCCTGGCTCTGCCACATATAAGCTGTGTGGCCTTTAGCAAGTGCCTCTTTCTGGGCTTCAGTTTTACCACCGGCAGAGTGAGGGTTCTTATGATGATTTCTCCGGATTCTTTCCGTTTGGAGATTTCCTGAGTCCCCACGTTGGTATTCTGGGCTCTAGAATTTCTGCCTTCCTGTACAGGCTCTTTATGTTCTGCATCCCCTCCTTGAAACAACTGCTGAGGGTGGGGTCGTGAGTGGTGACACTTCCTTCTCTCCCTGCTTCCTCAGGGAACCCAAGAACTCCTATTCCTCTGGGGGAAAAAAAAAAAAAAATTACCCTATGTACAAGGGGACAGTTTCTAGTCTGTTCCATGGAGAGGCTTTTATCCTCGGGAAGGGTCACCCGAAATTTCTTCCCTCTGATTCTCAGCTATTGTCAGAGTTAGCATTCCTCAGACTGGTTGCAGGAGACCACTTTCTGCCACTCACCTTGGGAAGGTCATTCCCTTCCTACTTCAGTCTGCCCCGTGAAATGGGCACTGAAGTAGCTATTCCTGTCTGCTTCCCACATTGAGGGGATTGTATAACAGCATTTTGAGAACATTAGAAATATTGCATCCCTGCATATATGTATTTCAATAGGTCGATGTGTTCGTATTCCCATTTCACAAAGAATAAAATGAATGTCAGACGTGCCAAGTCAAGTATTCACAGACATACACTGGAGCCCCAGTTGGGCTGGTTGCAAAAGCCCGTGCTCTTTCCCTCTTTTAATTACACTGAAGTGCTACTGGTATCATGAATGCTGTCGTTATCAGTGAATTATAAAAGAAAGACTCTCCATTGATGGAAAGGGTGAGGAGCCGTGTTAAAGACTTGCCTGCATCTTCTTCATCTGGCCAGACTACCCTATCTCCAAAAACAAGATCAACCATGAGTATTAGTACACAACCACAGGATATGGGAGCCAGAAGAGATCTTAACAATCTCACTGAGGTCAGCACTCCAATATTGCAGTTGGGAAAACTAAGCCCAGGAGAGGAGAAGGAGGCTTGCACGTAGTTGCCCTGGGCAGGGCCCAGACCCCTCTGGGGCGTTCTCCACCCGCCACCTCCTCGGGCTTCTCATGACTGGATGAAGTCCTGGCTCATACGCCTGTGCCATCTCCAGAACTCTTTCTTTTTGTCCCCGGGGGCTTTGCATCTCCAGTCATGCTCTCACCCTTCCTGCTTCCTGTGTGCAACTGTGTGGGGCACAAGGTGGTTTATGGGCACAAGGGATATAATTGAGTTGTCTGGGAATGGCTTCGTTTTATGGCTGTGACAATGACAGTCTTTAAGGAAGTGCATTAAATCAATAGAAGTCTCATTGTGCTACCTTATAAATAATGTGACACATCATTAAGCAGGGCAATAAGCTTCAGGACTTTGAAGTAATACAATTAGGTTATGTTTATAAAAACCTTTGCTTGCTGCGGCCACTGAACTAATTTGCTTCGTACCACAGTTGGGGCCTGTGACACCAGTCTGATGCTAAATCTCATCCATCTCCATTCTTGGCTGCCTTTAAGCCTTGGACTTGAGTTTCTCCTTCCAGAAAATCCTGTCCTTTATATAGAGAATGCATGGAATCTGTTACGTGAAGAAGGGGGAGAACCTGAAAGAACGTTAAACATTCATTCAAGACCTGGCTTTGCCGCCAACTCGGCAGATGAACTTGGTGCTTTCCTCTCCCGGCTCCTACTTGGCAAAGGCACTTATCTTCCTTCCATCATCCACACTTGCTCTCAACAAGAGCACAGGGTTACACTGCAGCCCACTCAGCCTTTCTGTGTGGGTTTCTACCTCTCCATTGCCACCTGCTATGACCACCTAGATAGTAGATCAAACACTCTGGTTTTATTTTTTAAGTTTAGGAGTGATGCTAGTGAGTGGGGAGATGAGAAGCTTGAATTTGCCTCTATGAAGCTGAAAGAACCCTTCAGACTCAGAGATAGCTGGGGTCCTTTCTTGCCCCAGCTGTAAGTTATGTGTCACTGACATGTGCTACACACTGGGAACCAGGCCAAGATGAATCTGAGGTTGGAGGCTGAAGGCTCTGGGGGCAGAGATTGTGAGAGGAGGAGAGAGCATGGGGCTGAGGTGGGATGAATGGGAGTTGGTGTCCTGACTCCTCTTTCCACATACCTGCCAGTCACCTCGGGCAAAGTGACTTCTAAGTTTCAGTTTCCTTAGTGTTGAATGAGAGATAGTAATTCCCTTGTGTGGCTTTTGGGAGAACAAAATGATCATGCAGGTAAAATGCCTGGAATCCCGGAGGCACATAAAACATAGTAGCTTCAAATAAAACAAAAATGTGAGCATCAGGTGAGGACTCTGGTCCTGGTCCCATCCCTTGCTCATGTGTGACCTTGACCCTCATTTCTTTCATGAACTATATATGTCACTCAAAGAGGGTAAGCCCTGAAGAGTCCCTTTCAACTCAGAGAGGGGTTCCAGAAATCTTTAAAATCTATGAAATCTTCAAAATCTAAGTCTTTGACAGTGGTTTCTTCTTGTCTAGAAGGGTTAAACTTGGTAGAGTAGATGGAGGAAAATAGACCAAATCGGGTACGGATAACAACCATAAACATGTGTACAGCCCTCTACAGTTTGCAGATGGCCTTCCTTTGACCTTCCCATCCACCCCACAGAGTACAGCAGGCATGGGTACCCCCTTCTCCCTTTACAGAAGGGCAACGTGAAGCTTGGAGAAGCTGAGGGCCACAGCTCATTAGTGAAGGAGATGGTATTTGAATCCCTACCTGAACCCAGGGCTTCCTTCCCCCTAGGTTCACTGTCCCCAGACACTGCAAACACATGTTCCAACTTTTCCAGGTTTAGGAATGATGGGACCTTGGCCATTGTGAGTTGCGGAAGCTACAGGAAATTATAGGGAAGACAAGGAAGATGAGGTGAATGTGCCTGATTAGAATGTTTCCCCTGAGGTTTGTTTTACTCTCATTCCCCTGAAGTAGTTCTAAGTGTGCATTCCACATGAAAAAATAAAAGTTACACTTATCATTCATTAATTCTTCGGTTTACTGAACATTTCCCAGCCAGGTGCTGCCCACCCGCCGCCCCCAGGTGGTGAGACATTTGCTCTGTTCCTACATTATTCATTTCTAGCCCGCTTTAGTCTCCCAACATTTCATCATTTTTCTTATAGACTTAAAAAAAATCTATTGTAGAGATTGGCACATGGTGGGATACCCAGTCACTATCATATTATAGCCTGTAGCTCTCCTGTGCCAATTCTGATCAGCTGAGCAGTGACTTGTCTGCACCACTATTTGCAGGTCTTTGAGACCATTGGGAAAGAGCTGTGATCCTCTAGCAATGTCTGTTCTAGACAGAGAAATGAGGTGCAGTGGTCCAGGTCTTTTGCTTTTTCTTCCCGATAATAGGATAAAAATAAAAGCTAGAATAACAGACTTAGGTTTCCCTGCTGATTCCAGAGGGAGCACCAGGCATGCTAAGAACCACGGGCAAGATGCAGGCAGAAAGCAGGTGGAGTTTTCTACCAGCAGGTGGGGATTCTGGGCTTTGCAGCAGTCTGCAGGGCGCTGGAACACAGGTCAATAAGGCAGAGGCTCATGGAATCCAGGAGTAGCTGGGTCTGAGGAGGCAACTGGATAGTTAAAGTCATTCCTAGAAGCCCCAAGTCCCAGGCATGTTTACAATGGAAGCTGTTCATCCTGTCAGGTTCCTTTGACCATCACCTCTGCTCCCACTGCAGGCATCATCGGAGGTCCTAAGTCTCTTGCCCTATTGTGATACCCACACAACCTGCTGCTGTGTTCTTGACACTCCTGCATTTTGAAAAGCTCCCTTTTCCCCCTGCTGTGGCTCCATTTCACCCTTTGACTTGATATTCATACATTGTTCCTACCTACGACCTTGATAGACCTTGATATGTGAGCCTTAAATCACAATTAGAGCTCTCTGTTTAGAGACACCCTTCCTGTGGTCACCTTGGATAAAAACTTCTTCATTTGGTAATAAAGCACAGATTTTGCAATCAGATGGACCCCAGTCCAAATCTCAGCTCGACCTCTTACCAGCTGGGTGATCTTGGGCAAATTGAGTTACTCGCTGAGATCATTGTCCCCATATGCAAAATGCAGTCACTGTACAGACTGAATAAGAAAATAGATCAAGGGATGGCCCCATCTAGCAATTAGGTGAGGTGGGCAGGTAATTATTATCTTCACCCAGCTGCCATTCCCTCCATGCATGGCTGCCACATCCACTCAGGTTACTCTGTTCCCAGGGTGTGTGTGTGTGTGTGTGCATGTGCATACACAAGTGCACACAGGCGCAAGTGTCTATGAGTAGGGGCAATATAGGTGCTAATTTACTCCTACGTCTAGTCATTTGACCTAGGACCAAAGACAGGGCTAGACTGACCTGGGGTGGAGAGGACCTCAGTGAGTTTAGCTGCAGGCATGGAGCCAGTGAAAACCGGGTTGCAAAGCTGGACTGCACAGAGGTTTCAGAAGGGGTCTTGAGTTGTGTCATCCTCTGTCATTCTCTGGCAGAAATTACCAGTCTGATAGGTTTCCTGAATTTCCATTTATCTTCTTTTTTATAGAGAAAGTGATTGCAGAAGGTGAAGTGTGCTTGTGCTTGTGTGCACACGCATGTGTGTGTGTGTCTGTGTGTGTGTGAAGGAATTGTTCATTTTCCATGAGAGAGTGAGAGAGAGACTGGCTGAGGGAGGGAAAGGAAGGAAGAGACAGAAAAACAGAGACACAGACAAAGAAAGACATACCAAAGTCCACAAAGAGAAATGGAGAGAAAAAGAGAGACTAGAAGCAAAAAAAAAAAAAAAAATCTACAATTAGTTTGTAATTGTAGATTAAAATTACTGCCTCTTCCAAGTTCACTGCTGAGGTGACCCCTGTGGAAGGACATTATCCACATGAAGCTTGCACTGCTCTTGAGTTTAGATTGGGAGAATCCATGGTTTAGTGATGTCCCCAGGGATAAATACATGTGGCCATTTTTTTAAAGGTATTTTATCTCTATTATAATTTTCCCAGGCTGTCCAAGGGAATGTATGTCTGCATTTCCATTTGAATTACAATGCACCTGTGATTGTCAGCTGAACCATTCCTAGACTCTTGTAAAGGAGTTTGTGGCTGTTTGAAAGGCAGCCCAGAAGCTGGGGGTGGGGGAGGAGAAGGGAAAGATTCATCAACCGTCACCTCCTCTTGTGAGGACAGTTGTGGCCAAGGGGCTGATGTGAGCAAAGAGAAATCTCTAGGGGCTTTCAGTTTCTGGAGGGAAGCTGCATCAAAGACAGCAGAAATGGAGCTGTTCTCAGGATCTGAGGCCTGCAGGGGTTTGGTCTGCTTCCCCAGGGACGCAGTATCAGGGAGCAGCTTGGCCTTTCAGTAGCATCTGGCAGAGTTGACAGCCTTCTGCTTGCGGCACTTTCTGTGTTTATTCCCCTGACAGCGGGTCTTCCTGGTTGCCCCTCCCTGCCTGCCTGCTGCACCTCACTCTCCTTCACAGGCTCATCCCCCTTCTGCCAAATCAGTAGGGCTGTTGGCTGGAGCCTGATTTATTGTCCACTTTTCCTAGACTGTCTCTGTGGGGACTCTCCGTCACCCTCGCTGCTGCCATCCTACTCTCGTGTCTCCCACTGTACACCTTCACCTCCAAGCTTTCCTCTGATATTTGCTGTCACATCCGCTCCCCTGGCTGCTCAAACTCCACCCCACACTACCTAGTACTTTTCTGTGTTCTAGTGAAAACCATCATTATCTGTTTAGGAGCAGAGCCAGAAACCTAGGAATCCTCAATACCTCCCTCTTTCTTGTTCCCCCCATTTCCAAGTAGCTCTTGAATTTGCCCACTTCTTTCTATCTGCTGCTGCCATCCTGACCCTGGCCCCCGTCTGGCTTCCCTGGACTCCAGCTTTGGCCTTCTCCCCAGGCTCTGGCCTCTTCTCCTGCCCCCACCAGGCCTGACCACACAGCAGTCTTGAGGATTTATATGCATTGGTCAGGCTTCTTCAGAAAAACAGTACTAAAAGGATGGATATATGAGGTCTTACAATTAAGTTCGTGAACTCGCCTCCATGCACAGAACAGATGAAAACATTGCAAAAACATGTTGAATTGTGTGTCAAAATCATCAGCTGACTATGGGAAGCATAGCAGACCAAGTAAACATCTACAGAGCAAGAGTTTGGAAAATCCTAACTGAAAATCTTGCCGAAAAGTTTGTACAAAAGTGGGCTCTTGCATCGTGACAATGCACCAGCTTACCCAGCACCATCTGTGAGGGAGTTACTAGCTAGCAAATAACTGTTTTGGCACGCCCTCCCTACTGACTAGATCTGGCCCCCAGTGACTGTTTTCTTTACCCTAAGATACAGGAAATATTGAAAGGAAGACATTTTCATGACATTCAGGACATCAAGGGTAATCTGATAACAGCTTTGATGGCCATTCCAGGAAAAGAGTTCCAAAATTGCTTTGAAGGGTGGGCAGGGCACTGGCATCAGTGCACAGCTTCCCCAGGGGAGGGATTTAAGTGGTATTCAGCAATGACGTACGTAGCACTTTTTCTAGGATGAGTTTGGACACTTAATTGTCTAACCTCATCTGTGTATATGTGTGTGTGTGTATGGAAGGGAGAAAGAGAGGTAGATATAGCTGTATTACAGTAAATTATCTTAGATTATTGTGGAGAATCATCTAGAATACAATCTTAGATGATTGTGGAGAAGGTCTAATATCTATGCAGGAGAGCTGTTGGTATACTTAGAAGACCCAAGAACCAGGAGAGCCAATGGTACAAGTTCTAGTCTGAAGGTTGGCAGGCTGGAAACCCAAGATTAGATGTTTCAGTTGGAGTCTGAAGGCAAGAAAAGACCAGGAGGGTCAGTCTTTTGGTTCTGTTATATTTGGTCACTGAACTGACTGGCTTAAGCCCACCCACATGAGGGGACTGTCCCAATCTTCTTTACTGAGACTATGGATGCAGATGTTGATCTCACCCAAAATTACCCTCACAGACACACCCAGAATGGTGCCTGACCACATATCTAGGCACTCAGTCAAGTTAACACACAAAGTTAATCATCACAGGGTATTTCTACCTTGGAGATCCTATCATGCTAATACTTGGAATAAACTCCTGAGTGCCTTGTCATTGCCCTGAGGATAATTTCTAAGCTACTTCCCATGGCCTGGAGGCCTTATCAGATCCATCTTGTCTCCAACTAACATATTTGGCCCCATATGTCTCTGTGCTATCTGCCTGTCAGCCCTACTAACCTTCCTTAAGGTTCCAAAACAAGTTGTAGTCCCCTTTGCAACTTGGCTTTCTGCTGCCTTTTCTTTCTTTTCTTTCTTTTTTTTTTTTTTCCTGTTTCCTTGGGATCACTAAACTGAAAAGTCACTTCCTCAGGAAACCTTTCAAGAAGCCCCCGGATAGGTCAGGAGCCTTTGTTAGGTTGTCTCATTGAATGATATTCATTTACTGTGCTCAGCCCCAGCTTGTAATTTCACATCCATTAGTTTATGTCTGTTACTGCACTGCCAGCCCTGTGACGGCAGGGACCGTATCTGCTTGGCTAACCATTATGGCATAATGCCTAGCCAGTGCCTGGCATATAGATAGCATTCAGTAATGTTTATTGAAATGAATGAATGAGTGAGTGAGCCTGAGAGGGTCATAAATGCCTTAGTATTATAGGCAAAGTGTTGGTCTGCATTTGTGTTTTATTTGAGATAATAGATTCCTTGCGATCTCAAAGGATTCTCTGAATGAGGGGTCCTCAAACTTTTTAAACAAGGGGCCAGTTCACTGTCCCTCAGACCATTGGAGGGCTGGACTATAGTTTCAAAAAAAAAAACTATTAACAAATTCTTATGCACACTGCACATATCTTATTTTGAAGTAAAAAAACAAAATGGGAACAAATACAATCACACCGCCTCATGTGGTGTGAAAAGGATGAAGACTACTGATATATAAAAGCACTTTGCTGAGGATTTGAGAGCACTGGCTTTGGCTATGGCCTCAAACCTGTCCTGCTCCAATTCCCAAGCCGTGTGCTCCCAGGGTAATTCAAACCTCATACTTAGCTACAAGGTAGGTTAAAAATGCCAGCCTGGCCTCATTAATCTGTGCTAGGTGCCCAGACTATTTCCCTTTGTCCCTGGGCTTCTGTGCAGTTTTTGTTGGGTCAGGCCAGCTGTCGGGCCGTGCGTTTTCTTGGAGAGAGCAGGTAGCAGTGAGGAGGTTAAATGCAATACGAGCTGGACACTCGCTGGCCTGCAGCACGCCAGAGGAGAGAGCCAACTTCTTTCTCCTCAGAATCTTGCACAAAGACGATACAGGATGTGGTTCATTAAACACAAATAGGCCCCTGAGACTGCCGTTTCCACAAGATGAAATTACCAAAAAAAGCATTTGTTCCCGGGTTTAGATTGAGTCCATCTGGAACGGAACACCCTAGTCTTTTTCCTATTGGTGAGCACCGAGAACAATAATCCTCCGCGCGTGCTCAGTGCAAGGGCCTCGCAAAGCACGGCCACGTCCATTATTTCTACCAATTTACTCCTCAGTGGGCGTTGTTATCTGCCGCATTTCACGCTTGAGGAGGCCGGGCTAGGAAGGGTGAGGTGACTTGTCAGAGTTTACACCAGGGAGCTTGGCGGAGCAGGGATTTGAACCTAGGCTACTCTCATTGTGAAGTCAGTGTTCATCCAAGTACGCCGCGGCAGTCACAGAGAGCTCTTTAGATGTTGGCATCATACCCAAAGGAGCCATTTCCTGTCCTGTTATGTTTCTCTTATCCACAGATGAAAGAACTGAAAAAAGCTAAGATTCAGAGTTTAGACCCTTAGCTTGGGCAGGGGTGGAAAAATTCTCTTAACTCACCAAACAACCTGCTTGGGGGCCCAAACCTTAAAAAGTCAGAGCTGGAAGGGGCCTTAGAAATCACATAGCCAGGCCTGAGTTCTTCTTTATGTGCTAGTTGTAATCAAACAGGAGCAACCGCCTGGGATACAGAGACTATGGGCCAGTACCAGGCTCAGAGGGAAGAAGTGCCGTCCTTGCTTAGTGATGTCTGTCCTGGAGGTGAAATTAAGAAACCTTCACTCATGGGTAAGGTATCTTCCATTACCATCTAGGCCAGCGTTTCTCAACCTGTGGGTCACCACCCACAGGAACTGTATTAACGGGCTGTGGCATTAGGAAGGTTGAGAACCACTGGTCTAGGCTAACCATCCCCATTCTATAGATGGGGAAGTTGAGGTCAGCTTATATGATCAATTAGAACCTGAAGTTGTGAAGGAAAAAATGTAATAACCAGCTAGAAGCATTTTTGTTCTTCTACCTCCTGAAAATTTAGAGCAAATTCAAAGGTTACTGGTTATCAAAGCTCCCCACATACTCATAGATGGCGCAGTAATTGGTTGGCAGACTTCCCATGATCTTATTTTAGGGTGAGTGTGACTGTGCATACACACACACACACACACACACACACACACACGACATCATTCCCTGAATGATGACACTGGATATTGTCTCCATTGTCCTTCTTTTTAGGGGAAGCAACAGGAGACTGTCACTGCTGAAACTAGTTACCCTGACTCTGTTCAAACTGGGACCAAACCACACTCAAGTCCCTGTTGCAGGCACAGTCCCAGGAGGGGATGCCCGGCCTGAGAGAGCAGGCCTGTTAGATACAGCCCTTTTCTCTCAGCAGTCTTTCCCTGAGAATGTGGATTTCTCTGGAGACAAATGCGGAGCTCTTGTTATCTCTCTGCCTTCAGCGGGTTAGTGAGAACAAAGTGGTCTTGAGGGAAGAAAGGTAGCTTCCCAGGTCATTGTCAGTGGTCTAATCGCCAGCCTGAGCACAGGCAGTCTTCTGAGATGCCACACCCTGAGGCATCTTTCCTTCCCCCTCTGCCTCTGTCCTTCATCTTTTCTCACCCCTTTATCATGCCACAATAACTCTTTAAGACCTGATATATGTGAGACTCTGTATGAAGCGCTAAGGATGCCAAGGTGAGACACAGTCCCCGCTCTAAAGGAGCTCACAGTCAAATGGAAAAAGACTGGCATGCGAACAATTATAAGCCTTTTGACAGGTTCTGTGACAGAGGAAAGCATAGGCATGCATATGTACGAAGGGTGAAAGCCAGGCCCCACACCACATGTAGGGTGGGCTGGAGTTTCCCTGAAGGAGGAGATGTCTAAACAGAACCCTATAGGGTGTGTGGCGTTTGCCGTCTGGAAAGGTGGAGAGGAAGGAGATCCCAGGCAAGGGGACACATATGCAAGCTGGATGTGTGGAAAGCCTGGAACCTTTGGGGGATGCCACGTCCTCTTGGACCAGTTAGGAGCAACAGTGCCTAGCTCTGCTCAGGTGCTCCGAAGCAATGCCACTGACTTCTTTGTTAGAACTTTGAATATCACTGTGCCTTGGACTCCCAAGTAAGGAAACTTACATTGCCTCTGTCTGCAGCTGAAAACTGTCACAAACAGGAAAGATAAATCTCAAAAAATGCCCCAAATTAATTTTTAAAAATGGGCTAATATGAGAGATACCAAAGAAATAAATAGTTGGAGGAAAAACAATAAACATTTGGACCTCACATGGTTCTTATGAATATGGTATGAAATCATGTGACTAACTGGTCTGTAGTAGGAACTCAACATAAGTTGGTCATTGGTGCCTGCCTTCTCCTTACTAAAGGTAAAAGTGTCAGCAAAGAACAACATGCATATCAAGCTGCGTGTGAGTCATCTGTCTGTCAGATGTGACTTAGGTCAAGTCCTTTTGGTTCTCAGAGCCTTAATTCCTTTATCTTTGAAATAGGTACTTATCTTTCAGTGTTGTTAGGAGAATTAAATGAAACAATGTTTGGAAAATGAATGTCACTACACCTAAGAATATAATCAATGCTCAGGAAATGGTAGCGATCATAAGACATAATTAGCCAATGATGTTTTATTGTTGCTGTTAGTTTTCCCAAGCAAAAAGCTTAACCGTGTAGTTCTTTGCAGTCCTGAGGACACAACTTAAGGTATGTGACTCTTCCTGCCAAACTTCCTATGTCATGGCTGTTTCTCCCTGGCTAATGGCTGGCCATTGAATTTGAGCTCTCGATGACCTGGAGGTAGGGGCAGAAGGCAAAGTTGTCAGATAGCACCACCTGGATCTCAGCAGTAGGGCCCAGGGAGCATGTTTGCACAGCTGAATACCAAGCCCATATTGTTCAGAAAGAATGTGTAGGCGTGTGTTTGTGTGTCTGGGGAGAGGCTGCCAAAGGAAAGGGAAACAATGGATTGCACGTGTTGAGTTTCTACCTTGGGCCAGTTATTCACATGATAACTACCTTGTGAACCCATGATAACTTCTTCCTAACTACCCTGTGAGGTCCAGATTATTATCTCTATCTTCCAAATGAGAAAACACATCTGCTCAAGGTGACATAGTTAATAATAGCCAGAAACAAGACTGCATCCCAGGACTCTCTGACCCCAAGTCCCCATTCTCTACTGCACCACATAACAACAGATGTCATGGACTGAGAACTCACTATATGCCAGGAAGAATGCTGGGCACTTCACATACACCATTTCATTTAATCCTTTAATTCAGACATTAATTAATCATTTAATTCAGACAAGGCTCTGAAGTTGGTATCTTTATGCCTAAGAAACTGAGATTCAGGAGTGAGGTGTAAAAATATATAATCCCAAACCACAGAGTTGGCAAATGGTATTCTCTCGTCTGCCCTTTCTTCTATTTTTTCTTTCTCCAGTCTTCTCATTATTTACAGTTTGCTATTATTTAGCTACAGTGGGTACTCTTTGAGTGTTCTCTTTGAGAGACACTCCTCTTCTCCCTGCAACACTTATTAGTACTTAGTTAGGAAGAATGAAAAAAGAGGCAGATAGGTCAGCGTGATTTAAGCCTGTATGATGTTGACCAGCTGCTCCACACCCTTGTTTCCTAGCAACCCCCAGGGGTTCTGGGTCAGAGAGTAGGCTCTGGGACAGGCCTTAGAGATCAACTTGACAACTACTATACTGGGTCAGAGCTGGCCTTGGTTGTCTTCATTCTGACCTACGGCCCCTAGACCCAGGCTGTCCTCCTTATAACCCTTTGTCCTCGAGGTTCTTACCATTCTACAGATACCTAGGGAGAGAGAGGCTACTTCCATGAGTCAGGAAGTCCTACACAGGATCATTAAAATTTACAACTGGAATGATCTTAGTTTAATAAACCTATTAACATGGATGGGGAAAATGGAGTCCCAGTGAGAAGAAACAAATTGTTCAAATAAAATCATAAATCAATAATAGGATTAGGACTCACATAGGATTAGTATTAGTACTCTGTCTTTTCCTTCCTCCATCCAAGGAAGTGTGATGGCAGGCAAGTCAAGAGACCACATGTCCAAAGGTATCTCTTTTTTGTTGTAATGGCTTTTTTGAAATATAATTCACATACCACACAATGGAAGGGTATCTCTTTGAGCCTTCTCTTCCGATGTGACTTTGCACTAAGAAAGTGTGGGCTGTGTTCAGAAGGGAATATGATGTTCAATTATTTTATTGATGAGAGACTCTCTGAAGAAAAGCAAATCAGAGGGAATCAATCCTTCCCACCTTTCCACCATACCCCATTTTCTGTTGCAGCTAGATGAAGGAGACAGCCAGTGGGAGGAGCAGGACGTAGCGTAACCAGCCGGCGCTAATCATGACCCAGAGTATTTCTATACACCAACGTATGAATCAGGCTGACTTCCTGTGCTGGTTTTGTTCAGCAATAATTATAGTGCCTCCTGTGTTTTAGGTGGATGATGCGGATATAGCAGTAAATTAAATGTCACTCTGTTTTCACAGGGCTTATTTTACTCTTGAAAAAAAATAGGTAACAAGAAAAATCACAGTTGTGCAAATGCTAGCGGAGGAAAGACAAAGTGTGGTTCATACACTGACTCCAGTAGTGAGGTGGGCCAGAGAATCCATTCTGGAGGACTTGAAAGAGGTAAGATTGAAGCCAACACAGATGGCAGGGAGAGGGAAAGTGTTTGAGTTAGCAATAAAATAATGTACAAAAGTCCCTGAGATAAGAAAACTTGTGGATGGAGGGAGGGAGAGCTGAAAGTGGTGGTGAGAAGAACTCAGAAAGATGGATGTGCAGGAAGACGGTTCCACTGGGATGTGTACACTGTGTTAAGAAATTTGAACTTTCACAAGTGATTAAAGACCATTTAAAGGTTATATATATTATTGTTAGCATTTGCCTTTTAGAATATGACTCTGGCTACTGTGAGATAGGGTGTGACTTGGGATGGGAGGAAGTATATGTGAGATGCCAGCTCTGAGTCAGGAAGATCAGTTCATTAGTTCTAGTAGTGTTTCAAGGAGAAATATAATAGCAGCTTAAAATGTAGCAGCCATGAGGATTAAGAAAAGCATAAATGTATATGAAAGTATTAAGTTGTTAGTATGATGAAAATTTTATGATTGAATGGTGGAAGGTGGTAGGGGAGACGTGAGGAAATGGTTAGAGATGGTGCCAGGCTTTCCGGCTTGGGTGTCAGAGTGAATGCTGTTGTTGCTTAGTGAGAAAAAGGAAGAACAGCAGTTCCAGGAGAGCTGAATTCAGCTTTTAGTATGTCAAGTCTAAGGTTCTGTAGGGATATATGATTGACAACATAAAATGGGGACTGGATATATACCAATCTGTGATAAAAAAGGAAGGTAAGACATGAAAAATAAAAATTTGGCACCCAGATGCGCAAGTAATTGAAGTCATAGGAGAAGGCAATCCTACCGCTCTTCTAGAATAAAAGTAAAGTTTTCCTTTTGCAATTTGTTTCCTGAGGAAACTGCTTTCCCCTTGTCACATCCAGTATTGCTTCTGACATTTTATTTAGAGAGGCTTTATTTCATTCAGAAAGGCTGCACACACTGTTCATTTTGAGCCAGCTTTAACTTGTGTGTAAAATGTTATGGGGCATTGAAGAACAGTCCCAGTACACAGTAAGTGGGCTGAAGTTAACATGTCCATTTCACTGAGGAGAACAAAACAGGAATATGTAGCTATCAACCACCAGAGTAGAAGGGAAGGACACATATTTCCAGGGGTTTTGCTTTCTCGTTTGCACCTTTTCTGTGGTTAACAATTTGACTTTCACGCCAGGGTGTATGTGTCCCTTCATGTGTGACCTTTCCTCCAGTGCGTCAATTAGTGCAAGTTTTATTCTCCTAGATTCAGCCCCGAGGCTGACATCAGGTGGGGTAATATGCATGTTTAAACCCTCTCCGTCCTTTGAGCCATGATATTTTTCATTTATTTCTAAGACTATTACAGAATCATTAAATATGTCAAACACGTTTCCAATCCTGGGGCCTGAGAGGTTTAGAGATTTATTATTTTTAAGTTTAAATATTAAATGTCATTTCACAAAGCATGTGGTTCTATTCATGCGGTTGCTCAGAAATTAAGTAATTTTACTCACCATAATATGAAGTTTTCAGTATTTAACTCTAAAAATCTGTGGTCGCTCTGAAGTAGCAGGATGAACACCCCACCATATTTGGTTCAGATGTTGAGACTGATGATGAAACATATACCCCAAGATAATATAAAAAGATGTATCACTTATATGATGGAAACTTCTAGGGAGAGCAAAGAGACCTCCCAAGCAGGCCCCAAAGGGGCTTGAGAGAGCAGGGACAGGAGCCTGGGCTGGGTGGGAGAGCATAGGATTAGGGAGAGTCAGTCCTAGGAACAGTCTGGGGCTTGCATGGATTGAACCTCCCTCTGGCATCAAAGATAGGAACACCTAGGCCTTCCTATTAATTTGCCCAGATGTGAGGCTGAAGGGGAAGAGGGAGTAAGTAGTGGAGTTTAAAAACTCAGCAGGCAGATAACAAGAATGGAGTCAGAATGTTAATTACAATTCGCCGCTGATGATTGATGACTGAAATGTACCATGTTTCATTTAATTGAACTTGAACTTTTTAAAGTAAGCCATTATGGCTTTCTATGAGGTCTGCAGCCTGAGGCTGGTAAGGAAGGTGAAAGTTCCAGTGAATGCCTTGTACAAGAGTCCAACATTGTACATTTTGGAAAGTGAAATGAATGCCTTTGTCACTATCAATAATGTCTTGGACACTGAAGGGGATAAAGAATGTCATAGTGAGGGCTTTTATTAAGGAGTTAGTATGTACAGAGCGGACCTGATTTATTACACATTCTGGGTATCTATAAGGCAAGAGATTCAGAGTTCTTTACCCCAAAGAGGCAATGTTGGATAGGGAACTATTTTTGCTGCCACTGGCTGGAGCAGATGAGCAGATCATTGGCAGTGGTCCATGAGTCTATAGAACTGTACAGATGGGCTGACTTTTGGCCAAGACATTCAGTGCTACAAAGTTGGGCTGACTTTTGGCCAAGTCATTCAGTGCTACAAAGTTGTGCTGACTTTTGGGTCCCATCCCATTATGAGGATGTCACAGTAAGAGCTAAAAACCAGGAGCTTCCCAGTAAGCTGTACCAGGTATGATGGGGTAATACAATCCACAGAGTGCACAAACTCCCTTTGCTGTTATCTCAGCTGATTCCAAAGGCTCTCCAGATATCCACGGGGTCTGAAAATGGAGGTGACTTTTCCCAGCGCTGGACATATCTGCCAAGGAACTGAGAATTGGGGGTGGGGTTCTCTTTCAGATGGGTATGCCAGCTTTGTCTCTATAGCAAAGAGGCTTCAGGGGTTATGCTGAACTTTCAGAGTGCTACTCCCATTATCCAAGGCATAGTAGGCAGTTGGGTATGGAGTCAGAGGCTCGCAGAGCTCAGCATGCAGCCAGGAATCGCATTCTGATAATGTGGGGCTGCAGTCTCTTGCATGAGCTATCTGTGGGAGACATGTGGACATCAAGCAGGAGGAATGAGAGGAGGTTGCCAAGGCGTCTCAGTTCAGGACTTTCTGGAAGGCGCTCACTGAAGCGTGCATTGTACTATAATTCTAGTGCCTTTTGTCACACAGGATCCCAATCAAGTTGGCTGATCTGTGAGTAACAGCATAAATGGGCTTAAGTAAAATTTGTAAATGAGGACTATGTTCTCTCCAGAACTCCCCAAATGATCAAATTGGGCTGATTTTAACAATATAGATGCTGTTTCTTGTGGGTATCAGGGGTGGAATGGCCCTTACCTCAGAAGCTTTCAGGATTTTATCCAAGGTGGAAGAACCTGGTGCTATGAGTGGGGCAGCGGTTCTTCACTTATTTTGTGGGCTCTTTTGTAAGTTTTTATGTCCTCGATGAGTATGTTGAATGAATCCACCTGGAGGATGATGGGATCAGTGTGATGTCATTTCTGGGCTCTGGAGAATGTTGGATGTAGTTAAGATCTTGGTTGCAAATAATGTGTGATACCCCATAGGTAGCTGAGTAAAAAGGTATCACAAAAAGGGAACAGTTCCTTTGAAGGTGAAGGAAAATTATGGCTGAGGCTATTAAAATAGGTGCTGGACATATTAGCCAAACCTATGAATACAAAGTATTTAGCAATTGTTGCCTGGATGACTGTTAGTAATTTTAGTAATTTTTGATATGGGATCTTCAGAGGGTGAAATTTGAGTGTTAAAATGGCAGTAACCTCCTGGGGGGTGCCATTCATGCTTTCTAGGTTTCTGAACGGGCTAAATTGGGCCATTATTTGGTGAAGCAGTGGAGATAATCACTCTTCTCTAAATAGGTCTGGTATATGGACTCCAAAACCCTGTTTTAATTTAAACTTGGCCATAGTAACTATTTTAACTAATGGGAGAAGGGAAGGTCCATACTATCCCATTTTAGAAAGCTGATTTGTAAGTGCCAAAGATTTAATACAATTTTAATTACTCATTGGGTTAGACCATCTGTGTCCACTGTGGGATATTTTAGGGTACTAGGTGCTATGGCTATGGAGAATTTAGGCAATGATGATTGAGTACAGGTATACCTACCCATCTTTCTTTCATGTCCTAAAATGTCCTCAGGTACTCTCCTATGATTATTGGGATACCTTTTCACATTTAGAGGAATTCCAGATATGACTGAATTTGAACCCCAGAAGTGATCAAGGCCCTGAAGGTTTGACAATGGGTGCATTTCAGCAGATGCTGAGTTAATTCAGAACTTGGGTTGTAGAGATGCAGGAGCCAATTAGCAACCTTTTATCTTGTTTTATTGTTGTATAAATTTAGTAAATTTTAGACTTCTAATTGTGTCAAATTATGGCCCTTTGTTTCAGTTTTTTGTTTTCTTTCCCTGTATCTAGGTGGGATGTGTGTGTGTGTGGTTATTGTATATTGTTTTATAGTAGTGTAGGGGCCAGGAGAGAAGAAAGTCCTCTCTTGTTTGTGTTTATAAATTTCTTCCTTCATAAAGTCATAGATTCATATCATCATGGTTAGGGTCTCCCTGATGTCAACTGTTGCTTTATAGGGTTTAAGGATCCTGTACTTAGGTCATGTTTGAATGGACTCCTTGGCTATGCCATGGTTGTGCCATGGATGCTTTGCCCTATAATCCTGAGAATCAGGATCTTTTTTTCTGAGCACAGTAGCACAGGAAGTAGCAGCAACTAAGGCAATTTGTAAAGTTCGAGTGAACTGTCTGCTTTGGGGACTGCAGGTCGTAGCATTCCACACGGTCTTCCTCCACACGAGTGACCACCAACCAGCCTGCATATTGCACAGGAGTCAGTGTTTCCTCTAAGCACAGCATGGGGCAACACCTGGTTGAGACAACTAAAAGTCACAGGGTAAGAGTCATTCCCCTGAGCCTAGTGACAGTCAGCTTATGCTGGAATCCAGACACAATTCAATCTGAGACACAGAAGTGGACTGAGACACACGACCCACAGCCACTTTGCTCCTACTCTTAAAATGCCAATTATCAACATTTCCAACTTAGCTGAGTAAATCTGTAACAGAGGCTTGGTGGGGCCCAGCAAATTCACAAAGCAGAGAGTTCAAAGCCCAGATTGCCAGGAGACAATGACTCAAACACACTAGCCAGCAACAAAGCCAGTCAGCAAATCAAAGCAAAAGAGGAAAGCCTTCCCCCCAGTGGTGGTGGTGAGCTCCCTAGACTGTCTGCTCATTGCATCAAGTGTTACATTCATCCCACTGAGAAAAGGGAGAATGCCCCCCACCAAACTCGGTTCACATGTTCAGACTCATAATGCCACACTTGCACAAAATTGCTATGAAAAAGTTTATTATTCATATAATGAGGCCTTCTGGGGAGAGCAGTGTGGGTTTTTGGGCAGATCCAGAAATGCCTTGAGCAGGGAAAGAAGAGCAGCTTGTTGCTTTACAGTGACTTGGAGGTATGACTGGAGTGAGGGCCGCCCTCCATCAACTAGAGCTTAGGTGATTTGAACTTCTCACTGGCACCAATGAGGGAAGGACCTGTGCTTTCCTATTGGCATGTCCAGATAAGGGGCACAAGAAAACTGGGTTTTGAAAATGTCAGCAGTCAAATATCAAAAAATGAGTTAGACTCTATTACAAAATTATATTGACATTATAAGACTCATTTGGTTTAAGCTTTTGAGCTGGGGAACAATTTGATATTATTTCATGATTTTTAAAAGACAGAAAATTTCTGAGACATCACCAATCTGTGCTTCCCAGTAAAAAGATATATTAGAATATTGAGTTTGCAACTGTCAAACTCCACCTTTGCCCTCCATATTCCCTTCTCACCAGGACTCCAAAGAGATTCTGATCCACACCCTACCACCTCCATTAAGAAACAGGCCTCACTGAATTATGATACTGTTAAGAGTAAGTGGAATGATCCTAGCACTCTGGGAGGCTGAGGCAGGTGGATTGCCTGAGCTCACAGCTTTAAGACCAGCCTGAGCCAGAGCGAGACCTCGTCTCTAAAAATAACTGGGTGTTGTGGCAGGCGCCTATAGTCCCAGCTACTTGGGAGGCTGAGGCAAGAGAATTGCTTGGGTCCAAGAGTTTGAGGTTGCTGTGAGCTATGATCTGTGATGCTATGCACTCTACCAAGGGTGACAAAGTGAAATTCTGCCTCAAAAAAAAAAAAAAGAGTAAGTCATATGGCCTAGGGCGCAAGAAAGAGAACCACTTATTACTTATAGAAAGGGCCATGTACAAATGGACCACTCTAGACCTTTGAACTTCTTTAACGTCCCCTTGCTTTGGGGTGGTTTTAACTTTTTGCTGGTACTACTTCGCCCTCTTCACTCTAATGTTGTACCTTGGTTCATGATGTTCCCTCTACTTTCAAGCCTCTTCAGCAACCAGATCCTCTCAACTAGACATAATCTTTGCTCAAACACTTGTCACTCCATTTCCATCTTGTACCATTTATCTTTATTTTCAGTATTTTGTATTATTTGTTTGCATACCTTATCTCTGCAGCCAGACCATAAGCTGACTGCATGATTCTTGATTAATTTATCTTCACATTCATTACTCATATAAGTATTGCTAATAAGAATAAACAGATGTATGTCTGAGGAAGTAAATAAATGGAATCTCAGATGTTAATATTCTGTGATAATATATGATGTCATTATAGTTGTAACCAAGTAAACTAAGTACATTACCAAAAGAAAATCCTGGTTTCTTATCTGTGTAGAAAATACATGCATTTGGCTTATATACACTCACAAACTTCATATTTCAATCAATATTTCAATGAATGGCTTGGCACCTGTAGCTCAGCGGCTAGGGTGCCAGCTACATACACTGGAGCTGGCAGGTTCGAATCCAGCGTGGGCCTGCCAAACAACAATGACAACTACACCCCAAAAAAAAAAAAAAAAAATAGTCAGGCATTGTGGTGGGCGTCTGTAGTCCCAGCTACCTGGGAGGCTGAGGCAAGAGAATCGCTTAAGCCCAAGAGCTGGAGGTTGCTGTGAGCTGTGACGCCACAGCACTCTATTAAGGGTGACATAGTGAGACTCTGTCTCAAAAAAAAAAAAAGATTTCAATGAGTTACTGAATAATTTTCCTTTGGGGTAGAGGAATAGACTTTCCTCACTAATTCCACATCATCCTTGTATCACACAAATGAAGGTAACCTTCAGAAACATTGAGTTTACTATAATTTCAAAGATATGTTAGTCTGGTAGGGGTTTTCAGCCATCTCTTCACAAAGTACAGTAGAATGTACAACAGAATCATATTACTCATGAGGAAACTGAGGCTGAGAGGCTAAATGACTTAATGTCATAGAGCTAGTAAGTTGGGGAATTGGGACTGAACTCAGAAGCCCAAGCTTTAACAGTGAGATTTATTGGCTTACTTTTATTTTTATTACTATTTGAGTTAATGAAGGAGGAAAACTTCTTTAAGCTAGCCATCCATAGAAATAGCTAAACTTGCATGTTTCCAAGTTGGTGTTTAAAAAATGTTTTATCTGTCTCTCTACATATATATACACATACATACATATTTAGACACATGCATATACTACATATTGGTTTATACTTTTATGATCAATTTTTTTTTTTTTTTTAAGAAGCGGAGTCTCACTTTATCGCCCTCGGTAGAGTGCTGTAGCATCACAGCTCACAGCAACCTCCAACCCCTGGGCTTAGGCGATTCTCTTGCCTCAGCCTCCCGAGTAGCTGGGACTACAGGCACCTGCCATGATGCCCAGCTATTTTTTGTTGCAGTTTGGCTTGGGCCAGGTTTGAACCCGCCACCCTCAATATATGGGGCCAGCACTCTACTCACTGAGCCACAGGCCCCGCCCTATGTGATCAATTTTAAACCATCTGCTTTTACCTCTCAAAAAGACTTAAGATGCCATCTTAATTAATCAAATGATTAGATTTTAGGCATCCCGTGCAGCTTCCTGTTGGGATTCAGTGCTATGAATGAGTTTTGCCTCTGTCCCTCCAGTAGGCTTTTTAATGAAGAGGCCAAGAGGTACTGATCACGGTTTGTACTACCAACATGGGTCTGAAATCTTCCCTCATGTTTATCTTGAAGAATGTGTATCTGGATCAGCTCACCACGGATCAGCTTCTGTCCCTTACAATGGAAGTCACATTTTTTAATTGGGTACTTTTACTTATACTATCCCATTAATATCATTGTGAGAACTATCACAACAGACCTTTAAAACCAACTGTCATTTGCTTTTACCAGATAAAGAAACTATAGCTCAGCAGACTGATGACAGCTAATGAGTGACACAAAGTCACAACAGCTGGAGTAGAGAAGCAGCTGGGCCAAGGCATGGCTGATTCCAAAGTATGTTTTTTCAAACCACCATTCTAATGAAACACAATAAAATTAGAGCAAAGATTATGCAAACACATTGAGGGAAAACTCAGCCAGAATTCCAGTTAGTTAACAAATTAATGAAATAAATCATAGAGCTAGAAGGGATTTTGGTAACATAGTGTGACATTCTTACAGATAGAGAAACGGACATTCAGCGGTGTGGTGATCATGATTACCTGAGGGCACATAGCCAGCTGAAATGCAGAGCTGTGATTCAGACACAGCCTTGACTTTAAGTCCAGTGATCCTCTCATTAGAATATGCTACTAGTCCTGGAGCTGCCTCACTAACTTCAGACTTAGCCAGGATCCCATGAATATTAATGATATTGACAAGATAAAGCCATAGGTCTTGAGTCTAAGTGTATTCTGCCAAACAGCCTTCTGCTTCACCAGTACCCTGCCCAGGCATCTGTTGTTTCCTATCTGTAATTTGCTTTGAGATGCCTTGAGGGGTTGAGTGCAAATCAGCATCCCAGTCAGGTGCAGGGAAGAGACCCAATGAGTCACATACTAGGTTCTGCCTTCCATTACCCCTCTAGGGAGCAGGGTAACACTTCACTTTTAAGAGGCCATTAATTAGAACTAGATTAAAAGTACACTACTTAAGCACTACTTGCCTTACCCAGAGGAACACTGTAAAACCCAAGCCAAGTTTTTCCTTCTGATTAAAATAATGGCATACCTGCCCCTCTGCAGACAAGCTCACACACTGGGATTGATTCTCACAGTAATTCAGACACTGCCTACCTCTGGCCTTCGAGGAAGTTCAGGGTGCTAGAACACCAGATTTCAAACACTTCACACGACAAAGACTGTGGAATAATTTAAGAGGAAATAGACACATTGCTATCATGTATCATCAGTTTTTCTAAGTATCCAGCAGACTGCCTGCTCCGCAGTAGGTGTTCAATAAATATTGTATGAATCACAGCTTCCAAACCTTAAATTCTATATAATTTCTCAGAATAATAAAGGAAGGGGGAACTTCTTGACCAAACCTCCTTGTTTGGCACTAGTCTCTTACGTACTTTATAAAATAGCTTGTGTGCATATCCCTTTTTACCTAATGTAAAGAGGCGGAACCAAGACTCAGGTTACCATAGTCTGGTAAGTAACTGAGACAAATAACATATTAAGTCAGGTAAGTAACTGAGACAAATAACATATTCTATACTAGGCACTATGCTATATGCTGGTAGTTAGCCTTCAATAAAGCTCAGATATATGGACAAATAGTGTCAACACAGTGATTTATATAACAATAGAAACATGAAATAGATAGTAGAAGGAACAGGTGAACAGAAATATTTGGAGACTTGTGGCTACGGGGAAGAAGTCCCTCAGAAAGCTTTTGGTTGTCAGATAGAAATGTGTAACGCAAGAAGATAGGCAAGAAGGAAGGTCTTGTTTGGGGTGGTTGAATCACCACACACTACCAGACATGAAGAAACTCAATAAAAGAAGTTCATAACTGCTATCATTTATTGAGCACTGCAGGAATGAAACCAAGTATTTTCACATCTGTTATCTCACACCCCTCCTGGAGGCAGCTATCATTGTTATCATTATTCTGAAGAAGAGTTACCTGGGTTGTCCAAGGCACTATGGCTAATAAACAGGACCCGGAGGATTAGCGATCAGCAGTTTACTGATTTTCCTAAAGTATTCTGTAGATTCCTATGAGTTTGCCATGGTAGCACAGGTGAGGAGAGAGGAGAAAATAGCCTCTTCTCCAGTTCCACAAACCTGCTTCAACCTGAGCAGCTGCTCTTGAATATAAGACCTTATTTGGATAAGGGTACTTTAAAAAACAAAATAAAAATAACTGTTGTAATTGAACAAATTAGTTTCTTGGGGCCATGGTGTGCAATTTAGTCAACATGGCAGGTAATTAAAAATAGACTATACTAAGCAAAGCCTAAAATGTTCACATTAAAGGGAAAAAAAGAAACAAAAAATCTCATTCAGATTGCACTTCCATTCTGAGCAGATACCGGTTTTACTCAAGGGCCAAGGCATGAGTACAGTTTAGAGATAGGAATGGATCAAAATGCTGAATGCCAACCATTTCCTTCCAAAAGCCTGGGCAGCTGCAAGGCTCCTGGCCACGTTTACCTCAAGCCAACCCACAATGTCATATTCATTTCCTGTTTCAAACCATGTGCCAAAGACATGGGCTGCTGTTACTGCCTCATCAAGTTCTCCACTGTCAACAAAAACAGATCTCTTGCTGCTGGTACCACCAGAGATAAAATGGGTCTTTTGTGATGCACTTTTAATTGAATCAATTTCCTCTCAAGTACACAATCTTTGAAAATCGGATGCAATTTCATAATCAGAACATAGGACTTTTTCTAGGTGAAAAGCACAAGTTCAAAATCGCTTTAATTACCTCTTTACCTGGCTTTTGGCAGCTGTAATGGAAGCAAAAAAAAACTACACTATTACTATAAAAACAATTTTGAGGAGCTCAGGTTAGCAAATTGTATTTCCATGAAAGCAAGGTCTTGTCCATCACCCCAGTGCAAGATATGAGAAACCTGAGAAATCTGAGAAACCAGATTCTCTCACTCACTTCTGATCTTCTTAAAAGAATACCACTATCTTCCTTTTTTGAACTCTAATTATTACATAAAGATGTAACAAATAGCAGAAACTCAATTTAAAATAGCATGTTGGTGACTCTAACTTTGGGGATGATTCTGTACATATGTATGTGAGGGCAGCATTTGGACTGTCTTTACATAATTGTGCTTTTGGCTGAATTCCTCCTGGATAGATATCTGTGGTCTCAAAGAATGCAGTGTCAGATAAAGAAGTAAAACGTAGTACAAGTTAGCCGTCTCCTTCTCTCCCAAATCCCCTATTTAATTAAAATTTGACATGAACACCAGTGATAAAGAAACAGTTACCAATTATTTAATGCTTGATAGAGGAATAGAAATAAATCTTAAAACCAAATAGTATGGACTCATTTGAGGAAAATACAGAATAACGATCCAATAGTTGTCTGTTTTAGTAATGAAAATCTACATGTACCTCCCCATTTTGTTGGCCCTGGCCTATGTTGTACAATTCCTCAGACAACTCTTAGCACAGGCCAGTAGAGAGGCAGTATTAAAAATGATGAGGCCTAAAGACTATCCAAGTTTGCTGACAATATTAATATTTAGGTTTGCTTATTCCCATCTTCCTATGTCTGGCATGATGCCAATCTATATGTGCTTCTTTACAATGCAAGCAATTTCCAGGCTGAAGTCTTCAACACCAACCAACTAGGGTCCATCCATTCTTTGTCACATCTACCATGGCAGACAAATCCAAGATGGCATAGATCCCGAGAGGTACTGCATCTTAAAGGGATTGTATATTACCTTTGATGGGACTAAATGAATAAGCCTTCACACAAGTAAAGGTGATAGACCTCAGACATCATGCTGCAGGAATACGATGTCGGAAGTGTCACTGAAAGGTAGAGAAGATCCTCCTGGAGCATGCACACTGAAACCAACCAGATTTGAAGAGAAAGTATTACAGATGAAGCACATAATAATAGGGAGGAAACAATGGACCAAGAACAGCAAAGCCAAAAGCAAGAAATCAGCAAGGATTTAATACAGGGGCAAATTTCAAACACAAGGCAAAAGGCTACACTGGCTCTCTCTACCGAAGCCTGGGAAGTGCTTAATGTCTAATCAAACTAACGCTATCATATGTCCTATTTGGACAGTACATCTGGTAAAGCTCTAAATTTAGGTGGGAGATGGGGAGAAATAACAACATATAAAAAACGCTGAAAGATACAGTTTCTAAAATTTTAGGACTACCCAGCTGGAATTAGGACATAGGCTAAACCTACTCTATAGTACCATCAACAACCAAGGACTAAGGGAAAGGAAGCTGGCTGGCGAGCAGAAGAAACTGGTATTTCTTTCTCCTAAGGGGTGGAATATCTTCTCAGATGGTAGGTGTAGATCTTGATGCAATGATCCCAACAGTCCAAGACCAGCAGCTGACCCTTAGGAGTAAGGGCAATGCCCACTGGACAGGTAAGTCCCTCTCGAATGAGGACACTGTAGCCTCCACCCTTAGGAAAATGGAGAATTTCTTTGCGACTGCTATCAGCCACAATGAGATCACCACGAGCATCCACACACATGCCAGCAATGCAACGGAAATCCTCATTCTCAGAGAAGAAGTGGCTAATCTGGCGGCCCAGCTGGCCATCAGGGCCCACAGATCCAATAGAGAACCCCCCCTCCAGGTGGTGTTCATTTTGCCGATTCTCCAGGTTGAGACCCAAGCCCTGGGTGAAGTAGACAGTGCCCTCAGAATCACAGGTGACAAACTTGGGCCGCACAGCACTACAGAGGCAGCTGTATTTGACCACCCCTGCTCCTCGGTCAACAGTGAAACACCAAAGCTTTCCACCTTCCACATCAGTTACTACGAACTGGCCAGATGGCAGGGCTGTGATGCCCCATGGTTTGCTCAGCTGGCTCCTGTGACAGGCCACGCAGTGGCCAT
>CAUYPK010023237.1:0-17857 GCA_963574355.1 Loris lydekkerianus
GTTAAATAGTTCAGTGGAATACAGTTCAGTTCAGCCGCCTACCTCTTCAGCTCAGCCGGGACTTGTGGACTGAGCTGAAGCACCGCCCCCTCAAGCAGACGGCAGAAGATGACTGGAGACTACGTGCATTTGATTAGGTGCGCACGGAATCAAATAACCTGTATGACCCGAGTATAAGCCGAGTTCGGGTTTTTAGGCACAAAAACTTGGCTTATACTCAAGTATATACTGTAGGTAAAGCCCCTCTTGTAATTGTGTCCTGCCCCCAAGAGGTGTGCCATACACTGTGACCCCCATCGCCCCACTCCTCTCTCTCCATCTCTCATTCCCCTCCGCTCCCCTTGTATTAGCTCATGAATGAACTAAATCTTTATTTCAAAATACTGATAAAAATATGTTTAAAAGCATCTGGTGAGATAAAAACATTTTATCAAACAGGTGAATAGAAAAATAAACCACATTATTCTCAAAAAAAAAACAAAAAACTTTTATCAAAAAGTGTTATACTCGGCCTGGTGTAGTGGCTCACACCTGTAATCCTAGCACTCTGGAAGGCTGAGGCAGGTGAATTGCCTCAGCTCACAGTTTTGACACCAGCCTGGCCAAAGGGAGATCTAGTCTCTAAAAAAATAGCTGGGTATTGGGCAGCGCCTGTGGCTCAGTGGGTAGGACGCCAGCCCCATATACCGAGGGTGGTGGGTTCAAACCCGGCTCCAGCCAAACTGCAACAAAAACAGCCAGGCGTTGTGGCGGGGGCCTGTAGTCCCAGCCTTGGGAGGTTGAGGCAAGAGAAGCTCCTAAGCCTGGGAGTTGGAGGTTGATGTGAGCTGTGTGATGCCACAGCACTCTACTGAGGGTGATAAAGTGAGACTCTGTCTCTACAAAAAAAAAAAGTTGGGTGTTGTGGTGGCAGCCTGTAGTCCCACCTGCTCGGGAGGTGAGGCAAGAGAATTGCTTAAACCCAGGAGTTTGAGGTTGCTGTCAGCTGTGATGCCACAGCACTTTACCAAGGATGATAAAGTGAGACTTCCTCTCAAAAAAAAAAAAAAAAATTTGTCTCGGTGCCCAGAGCACAGTTTTTATGGTGCTGCCAACATGGTCCAAGGCTGGCAGGTTCAAACTCAGCCTGGGCCAGCTAAACAACAATGACAACTGCAACAACAACAAAAATAGCTGGGCATTGTGGTGGGCGCCTATAGTCCCAGCTACTTGGGAGGCTGAGGCAAGAGATCACTTAAGCCCAAGAGTTTCAGGTTGCGGTGAGGGTGGCATAGTGAGACACTGTTTAAAAAAAAAAAAAAAAAAAAAAAAAAAAAAAAATTTCTTTTATGTTGAAGAAACTTACCAAATTGGCAACTTTTTATAGTTTTGATCACTTGTGTTGCTGCTAATAGTTGTACCTCAGGTAGAGAAAAAAAAAAACATTTTTTTTTTTTTTTTTTTTTTGAGACAGAGCCTTACTTTGTCACCATTGGTAGAATGCTGTGGTGTCACAGCCTCCTGAGTAGCTGAGACTACAGGTGCCTGCCACAATGCCCGGCTATTTTTTATTTTTATTATTATTTTTTTTTGTAGAGACAGAGTCTCACTTTATCTCCCTTGGTGGAGTGCTATAGCATCACAGCTCACAGCAACCTCCAACTCCTGGGCTTAAGTGATTCTCTTGCCTCAGCCTCCAGAGTAGCTGGGACTACAGGCGCCTGACATAATGCCTGGCTATTTTTTTTTTTTGCAGTTTGGCCAGGGTTGGGTTTGAACCCACCACCCTCGGTATATGGGGCTGGTGCCTTACTGACTAAGCCACAGGCGCCGCCCCTGGGTATTTTTTAGAGATGGGATCTTGCTCTAGCTCAGGCTGGTCTAGAACTCCTGAACTCAGACAATCCACTCACCTGGGCCTCCCAGAGTGCTAGAATTACAGGAGTCAGCCACAATCGCATCATCGTAGCTCACTGCTAGAGATGGAGTCTCATTATTACCCAGACTGATCTTGAACTCCTGGCTTTAAGTAATCCTCTCTCCTTGAACTCTCCAAGTACTGGATTAAAGGCATGAGCCACCACACCCAGCCCATGGAAGAAAAAATGTATTTATCTAAAAATACCATGTTATAAGTTATTCATTCATATATAGAGAGTGCTAAAAAATATGTATATACATGTTAAGAAAGAAGAAACTACTAAAATTCTTTCATTGAAGTCACATTTGACTTCTGCCATTATAAGAGATATAAGATATAATATACAAGAAAACAAATGCTATAGATAAATATTGAGTATTACAATTTGTTACCTTTTTTTTTTTTTTTTTTTTTGGCAGTTTCTGGCCGGGGCTGGGTTTGAACCTGCCACCTCTGGCATATGGGGCCAGCGCCCTACTCCTTTGAGCCATAGGTGCTGCTCCCCCTTTTTTTAAAGGCAGAGTCTCACTTTGTCACCCTCTGTAGAGTGCTATGGTGTCCTAACTCACAGCAACATAAAACTCTTGGGCTCAAGCAATTCTTTTGCCTCAGCCTCCCTCGTAGCTGGGACTACAGGTGCCTACCACCATGCTGGCTATTTATTTTTGTTTAGCAGGCCCAGGTTCAGTTCAAACCCACCAGCCCCGGAACATGTGGCCGGTGCCCTAACCACTGAGCTATGGGCGCCCCCACAGTTTTTTGTTTTTTTTTTTTTTCTTAAAATGTATATACTTCTTTTGGCACCCTCTATCTATACAGAGAGAGCAATTTCTTGACGTTATGCTTACTTTTGGTCTTTGACGGTTGGCAAGCAGATTCTTTCAGTGAGCTAGCACCACCTTGTGGACAGACATTGGAAATAAAAAGTGTGTGATTATATGCTGTATGAGTGTATTACTCCTCAAGAAAATCCACTACATACTAAAGTCATATTAATTGATCAGAAAAGAGTTCATAAATATAGCATATGATTAAGGCATAATTTAAAATCATTGTAATTGAAGATCCTCAAAAAAAAACAACATAGAACTGTCATATGAGGCCAAGCACAGTGACTTATACCTGTAATCCCTGCACTTAGGGAGGCCGAGGCAGGAGGATGGCTAGAGGGCAAGACTTAAAGACCAGCCTGGGAAACATAGTGAGACTCTCATATCTACAAAAAGTTTTACAAATTAGCTGGGTGTGGTAGTATCTGCCTGGAGTACCAGCTACTCAGGAGGCTGAAACGGGAGGATCATTTTGAGTCAAGAAGTTTGAGGTTGCAGTCAGTTTTGATTATGCCACTGCACTCTAGCTTGGGCAACATAGTGAGACCCTGTCTTAAAAAAAAAAAAAAAAAAAAAAAGAATTACCAGGTGGCGCCTGTGGCTCAAGGAATAGGGCACCAGCCCCATATACTAGGGGTGGCGGGTTCAAACCCAGCCCGGCCAAAAACTGCAAAAAAAAAAAAAAAAAAAGAATTACCATATGATCCAGCAATTCTACTTCTTAATATATACCCCAAAGAATTGAAAGCCAGAACTCAAACAGATATATACTTGAACATCAATGTTCAAAGCAGCATTATTCATGATATCCAAAAATTGGAAACAACCAACAACCTACAAGTTAATTTTCATATGACTAGATAAGGAAAATGTGATCTACACATACAATGGAATATTATTCAGCCTATTTACTTATTTTGAGACCGTCTCACTATGTTGTCCTTGGTAGAGTATTGTGATGTCACAGCTCACAGCAACCTCCAACTCTTGGGCTTAAGCAATTCTCTTGCCTCAGCCTCCCAAGTAGCTAGTACCACAGGCACCCGTCACAACGCCCAGCTATTTTTGTTGTTGTTGTTGTTGTTGTTTTGCAGTTGTCATTGTTGTTTAGCTGGCCTGGGCTGGATTTGAACTGGCCAGCCTCGGTGTATATGGCTGGCACCATAACCACCACTTTGCTACAGGTGCCAAGCCTTATTTATTTAATTTTTTTCAGACAGAGTCTCACAATATCGTCCTCAGTAGAGTGCTGTGGTGTCACAGCTCACAGCAACCTCAAAGTCTTTGGCTTAAGAGATTCTCTTGCCTCACCCTCTCAAGTAGCTAGAACTATAGGTGCCTGCCACAATGCTGGCTATTTTTGTTGTTGTTGTTGCTGGTAGTTGTCATTGTTGTTTAGCAGGCCTGGGCTGAGTTCAAACCTCTTGTATATTTTTGATCTTCAGATATAAAACAATAGGCACAGAATGGACATTGACAAGGTGAGGGCAGCACCTGCGGCTCAGTGGCTAGGGTGCCCACCCCATATACTGAGGGTGGTGGGTTCAAACCCGGCCCCTGCCAAACTGTAACAAAAAAATAGCCAGGTGTTGTGGCGGGAACCTGTAGTTCCAGCTACTCTGGAGGCTGAGGTAGGAGAATCGCCTCAGGAGCTGGAGGTTGCTGTGAGCTATGTGACACCCACAGCACTCTACGGTTTTTTGTTTTTTTTTTTTGTTTGTTTGTTTTTTGCAGTTTTGGAGGGGGCTGGGTTGGAATCTGACACCTCCGGCATATGGGGCTGGTGCCCTACTCCTTTGAGCCACAGGCGCCACTGGCACTCTACCATTTACAAAAAAAAAAAAATTGAATAAGAGACATGACATTTGCTAGGCTATCATTACACTAGACAAAGGAAATTGCAAGAGATTATACCCAGCATGGATGGATATCTAGAGTTGACACCCCCAAATCAAATACTTACTGTAAAATTAAATCATACAGCACAATAACCAAGGTGTAATCTGAGTGTCTAGAGCAGTTTCTGGCATCCTAGAGGCTTAATTAATGATCAGAAAGGGAGAAGACTAAGGAGATTCACCATGCACTGGATTAACAGGCTTTGTAGCCAGGCGTCTTTGCTGGGTTTGCATCTGTGGGGAACCACTTATTTGCTGGATGACTTTGGACAAGTTACTGAATATCTTTCTTTCCTCCTTTTATTTCAAATATAAAACATAGATAGGCCAGGCAGTGTGGTTCCCGGGAGGCTGAGGTCAAGAATTCAAGATCAGTCTGGGCAACATAGTGAGACCTCCTGGCGCTACAAGAAATAAAAAAATAAAAAATTAGCCAGATGTGGTGGCATGCACCTATAGTCCCAGCTACTTGGGAGGCTGAGGTGGTGAGTCACTACAATGACTCACTTTGAGACAAGAGTTCAAGGCTGCAGTGTGCTGTGAAAGTGCCATTGCACTCTAGCCTGGGTGACTGTGAAATAGTGTCTAAAAACAAAACAAAAACTGTCAGAGGTCAAGTTAAAATATGTAAATGGTTTAGATCCACCGAGTTGCTACAGAAGTGAATGAATCTAAAGGATGAGAATGAGCCCGTCTTGTCAAAAGCATAAGGTAAAAGTTGGCATTGGGGCTCAGCGCCTGTGGCTCAAGCAGCTAAGGTGCCAGCCACATACACCTGAGTTGGTGGGTTCAAATCCAGCCCAGGCCTGCCAAACAACAATGATGGCTGCAACCAAAAAATAGCTGGGCATTGTGGTGGGCGCCTATAGTCCCAGCCACTTGGGAGGTGAAGGCAGAAGAATTGCCTGAGCCCAGGAGTTGGAGGTTTCTATGAGCTGTGATCCACGGCACTCTACCCAGGGTGACACCTTGAGGCTCTGTCTCAAAAAAAAAAAAAAGTTGGCGTTGGGTAGGTCTGATGGATGTGCTGTGTATGACCTTGTCGAAAAGACAGCCAAGCAAGGGGTTACTGCAGCGACTGACTTTCAGAGCAGAAGGCCATGTTTGAGAACAGGATAGTATTACAAGTAGAGAGAGACTAGGCCGGGCGGAGTGGCTCATGCCTGCAATCCTAGCACTCTGGGAGGTTGAGGCAGGTAGATTGCCTGAGCTCAGGAGTTTGAGACCAGCCTGAGCAAAAGCAAGGCCCTTGGCTCTACTAAATATAGAAAAACTAGCTAGGTTGTGTGGTGGGTGCCTGTCTGGGAGCCTGAGGCAGGGGGATCACTTGAACCCAAGAGTTTAAAGTTGCTGTGAGCTTTGAGGCTGTGGTACTCCACCCAAGTGACAGAGTGAGACTCTGTCTCAAACAAACACCTGAAAAAACAAGTAGAGACTAAGTAGAGATGTTGTGTGAGGAGAACGGTTGAACATGGAGGAAAAGATGAAGTAAGCAGGGCCCGGGTTGGTACTTAGCTTTCTCCGAGCACGTTTTTCCTGTAGGTTTCAATGAGTCCACACTTGATCTGACAGGGGACTTTCAAACCCGGAGCTTACATCTCGCACCTACTACCTGTCCATTGGGGATGGGCCATGGTTCTAATCTAGGTCATCATCAAACCAAGATCAGATTGACAAGTGCCCTGATCTGGAATATCACAAGGGCTTATGGGGGACAAGCAAGTGGGTTTCCTCTCCATTGAGTGTCGTGGTGTCACAGCGTGTACCAACCTTGGGGTCAAGTGATTCTCTTGTCTCAGCCTCTCTAGTAGCTGATATTATAGGCACCCACCACAATGCCCGGCTATTTTTATTTTTGTTTATTTATTTGCTTTTTAAGCAGACCTCTGCTAGGTTCGAACCCACCAGCCCTGGTGCATCATGTGACCCACACTAACCACGGAGCAACAGGCCTTCAGCCCACAAGCTGGTTCTTACATCAAAGCTTCTTTCTGGATGTCAGATGTCATTCTGCTCACGTTTCATTAGCCACAGCAAGTTCCATGCCATGCCTATGTTCAACAGGGAGAGACGAATACAGTCCTCCTTCAGGAAGAGGAAGTGACTAATTATCAACGACTCAGTTACGCAACCTGCCACAGAGGCCACTGGATTTGGCAACTGGGAAATCATTGATGACCTCTGAAAAAGGGTTGAGCTGAAGGGTTGAGTTCTGATAACAGTATGGGTTGAGTATCCCATATCCCAAAATTCAAAATCTGAAATCCTTCAAAATCTGAAGCTTTGGGCACTGACAGGATGCCACAAGTGACGTGATGATGCGGCCTGACGTCATGTGACAGGTTGCAGTCAGTTAACCTGAACATATTATACCATGTATTAATGGTATTCCTACTTTTTACTTATTTATTTATTTTACTGTTAAGTACTTATGTGTGGATAAGTGTAAGAAAATAATTGCCTGGGCAGTGCCTGTGGCTCAAAGGGGTAGGGCGGCAGCCCCATATGCTGGAGGTGGTGGGTTCAAACCCAGCCCCAGCCAAAAACTGCAAACAAACAAACAAACAAAAATTAACTAAAACAAATAAAATGATTGCCTATTGCTAGGATATAAATTCTAAAGTCAGGAATGGGCTCAGTGCCTATAGCTCAGCAGCTAGGGTGCCAGCCAAATACACTACAGCTGAGGGGTTCAAACCCAGCCCAGGCCTGCCAAACAACAATAACAGCTACAACAAAAAAATAGTTGGGTGTTGTGGCAGGTGCCTGTAGTCCCAGCTATTTGGGAGACTGAAGCAAGAAAATTGGTTAAACCCAAAAGTTTGAGGTTGCTGTAGCTGTGATGCCACAGCACTCTACTGAGGTCGACATAGTGACACTCTGTCTCAAAAATATAAATAAATAGGCTTGGTGCCTGTAGCTCAAGTGGCTAAGGCACCAGCCACATACACCCACGCTGGTGGGTTGGAAGCCGGCTCAGGCCAGCTAAGTAACAATGAAAACTGCAACAAAAAAATAGGTGAGCCTTGTGGTGGGTGCCTGTATTCCCAGTACTTAGGAGGCTGAGGCAAGAGACTTGCTTAAGCCCAGGAGTTGGAGTTTGCTGTGAGCTGTGATGTCACAGCACTCTACCTAGGGTGACAGCTTGGGGCTGTGTCTCTAAATAAATAAAGTCAGGAATGACAGTGGTGTCATACAACCACAGATTGGCCACTTGGGTAGCTAATATAGTGACTTTTTCTTTTGTTTGAGATAGAGTCTCACTATGTCGAGTGCTCTGGAGTCACAGCTCACAGCAACCTCCAACTCTTGGTCTTAAGCGGTTCTCTTGCCTCAGCCTCCCAAGTAGCCGGGACTACAGGTGCCCGCCACAATGCCCAGCTATTTTTTGTTGTTGTAGTTGTCATTGATGTTTGGCAGGCCTGGGCCGGGTTTGAACCCGCCAGCCCCGGTGTATGTGGCCAGCACCCTAGCTGCTGAGCTCCAGGCACTGAGCTTACATGCTTTCTGATGATTCAGTGTACACAGATTTTGTTTCATGCACACAGTTATTAGGAAAATATTGCCAAAAATTATTTTAAGACTGTGTGTAAGGAATATAGAAAACAACACATAAAGGGTATATGAAACATAAATGAATTTCATGTTTGGACTTGGGGCCCAGCCCCAAGATAATGTCAGTATGTATATGCAAATATCCAAATCCAAAAATTCCCCAAATCTTAAAACTTCTGGGTCCAAGCATTTTAGATAAGGGAAACTCAATCTACAATTATAGTTTACTGACTACTTACTTTAAACCACACAGTGTGCTGAGTGCTCTACATTTATTATCTCATTTAATCCTTCCCATCATAGAATAGGAGACTCAGGTTAAGAAAGATTGAATAGTGGCTCAAGGTCATAACACTAGCAAGGGTGGAAGAGAGACTTAAGTGGGTCTTTGGCTCCAAGGCCAATATTTTAACCCTTGAAGACTGAAAGTTAATAAGTGTGAGAAAAAGCAAACGTTGGTTTTTTTTTTTAGACAGAGTCTCAAGCTGTCACCCTGGGTAGAGTGCTGTGACATCATAGCTCACAACAACTTCCAACTTGGGCTCCAGTGATCCTCTTACCTCAGTTTTTTCTATTTTTAGTAGAGATGGGGGTCTCGCTTTTGCTCAGGCTGGTCTTGAACTTGTAAGCTCAAGCAATCCATCCGCTTTGGCCTCCCAGAGTACTAGGATTACAGAAATTAGGGTCCTGGGAAGGTATTTTCAGGATTGGGCAGGCTGAGGAAGAAGGAAGGAAGGAAGGAAAAGTTTCTAAGGGAGGAAGAGATTGCTAATGCTAGCACAATCCAGACAGGGGAAGAGTAAAATACGTACTTTAGTTCTTGGTTTGTGTGGGCTGATTTGCTTTGTTGGCTAGTTTGAGAATTCAGGCACATATTTAATTATTTTAGTTGATTAACAGGTGCAGGGAATTGAAGGGCCATTATTATCTGATGGCAGAGTGAAGTATGTTTGCCTTGCTTCAATTTCTTTCTTCCAAACAATGATATAAAGTAAAAAATTAAAATGTAAAATCAAACCACTACATAAAAAGGGCTGAAGTTGTGATCCATGCCACAACATGGATGAACCTTGTTGTTGCAAGTGAAACAAGACAATCCTAAATAGATGTACATTGTACTATTCCACTCATATAAAATATGTAGAAAAGGCAAATTCGGCTCGGCACCCATAGTTCAGTGAGTAAGGCACTGGACACATGCAACTGAGGCTGGTGGGTTCAAGCCCAGCCTGGGCCTGCTAAACAACAATGACAACTGCAACAAAAAAATAGCTGGGTGTTGTGGCGGGCACCTGTAGTTCCAGCTACTTGGGAGGCTGAGGCAAGAGAATTGCTTAAGCCCAAGAGTTTGAGATTGCTGTGAGTTGTGACGCGACAGCACTCTACCGAAGGTGACAGCTTGAAACGATGTCTCAAAAAAAAAAAAAAAAAAGTAGAAAAGGCAAATTCATAGAGACAGAAAGTAGAATAGAGGTTACCAGAGGCAGAAGGGAGGAGGGAAATTGGAGTTATTTACTTACTTATTTTTTTTGAGACAGAGCCTCAAGCTGTTGCCCTGGATAGAGTGCCATAGCATCATAGCTCACAGCAACCTCCAACTCCTGGGTTCAAGTGATTCTCCTGTCTCTGCCTCCCAAGTAGCTGGGACTACAGGTGCCCGCCACAACGCCCTGCTGTTTTTTGGTTGCAGCCATCATTGTTGTTTGGAGGCCCCAGGCTGGATTCGAACCCGCCAACTCAGGTGTATGAGGCTGGCACCTTAGCTGCTTGAGCCACAGGCAATGATCCGGAAAGGGGAGTTATTGCTTAATGGGTACAGTTTCTGTTGGGGGTGATAAAAAATTGTGTAAATAGTGGTGATGGTTTTACAGTATTGTGAATGTATTTAATGCCATCAAATTGTACACTTTAAAGTAGTTGGAATAGCAAATTTCATGTTATATATATATTATCACAGTTAAAATAGCAAAAAAATAATCTACTGAATAGGAATTAATTCTATGGTTATATTGAATTATTTGGGGATGTGAGAGGCATTGGATAAGTCAGAAAGTAATAATGTTTTGTAAAGTATACAAATTATATTTCCCTGAAGGAGCCACCACACTTTCTACCAAAGAGTAGGTAGACTATTATAAGCACTCATGATTAAAGAATATTACAAGCACTCATATTGTATTAGCTGCTTGGGTAGTTCTTCACATAATTTGACATTAGCCACAACCTTTTAACCCAGAAATATTGAGGGTGCTAATGTGTAGATGGTTTTAATTATTATAAAGGTTTATTTTGGCCAGGTGAGGTGGCTCACACCTGTAAATGCTAGCACTCTGGGAGGCCGAGGTGGAGAATCCCTTGAGCTCAGGAGTTCAAGATCAGCCTGAGCAAAGTGAGACCCTGTCTCTACTAAAAATTAGCTGGGCATTTGGCAGGCACCTGTAGTTTCAGCTATTTGGGGGGCTGAAGCAGGAAGATTGCTTGAGATTGCTGTGATCTAGACTGAGGCCATGGCACCCTAGCCCAGGCACCAGATACTCTTATCTCAAAAAGTTTAAGACAGTGTGTATATGATAGAACATATAAATACCCATGTCATGGGATGGTGCCTGTGGCTCAATGGAGTAGGGCGCTGGCCCCATATGCCAAAAGTGGCGAGTTCAAACCCAGCCCCGGCCAAAAACTGAATAATAAAAAAAAAAAAAAAATTCATGTCCCTTATCCTAGAATGGGATTTTTTTTTTTTCTATGCCTTCCCTAAGCCTTGGCTAGAGAGTACCACAAAAAAAAAAAAAAAATCCATTTGGTGCTGAAATTATAGAATTAATGATGAGAAGGCAGGATTTATTTATTTATTTTGAGACAAAGCCTCAAACTGTTGCCCTGGGTAGAGTGCTCTGTCATCACAGCTCACAGCAACCTCTAAACCTCCAGCTCCTGGGCTTAAGAGATTCTCTTGCCTCAGCCTCCCAAGTAGCTGAGACTACAGGCACCCGCTACAACGCCCGGCTATTTTTTGGTTGTAGTTGTCATTGTTGTTTGGCAGGCCTGGGCTGAATTCCAACGCTCAAGGTCAGGTGTATGTGGCTGGCGCCTTAGCCGCTGAGCTACAGGCGCCGAGCCTGTATGTTTAACTTCAAATATTAGACTCTCTGAAATGAAGTTTAGTTTGGGTTAATGTTGTTTGGAAACAATTAAGTTGGTCATTGTAGTCAACATTACCAGTAAGGAAATGGAATTCTTTATTGATTTATTTATTTGAGACAGAATCTCACTCTGTGGCCTTGGGTAGAGGGCCATGACATCATAGCTAACAGCAATCTCAAACTCAAGTGATCCTCTTGCCTCAGTTTTTCTGTTTTTAGTAGAGAGGCTGCCAATGTGTAAGGGAGGTCTCAATTTTGTTCAGGGTGGTCTTGAACTCCTGAACTCAAGCAATCCATCCACTTCAGCCTCCTAGAGTGCTAGGATTACAGGTGTGAGCCACCATGCCTGGTGTGGAATCCCATTTTTAGTTCATGTATAAGTATCCCTGATATAAAAATGGCCATAAGGTGCGCTCATTTTGTCTCTGATTGATGGTATAGAAAATCACTCACAAGTGTTTGGGATGGATAAATTCATTTCTCTTTCTCAGTGTTAAGTCCTGGTCACTGGCAACAGGCAGTACAGACAGGAGTGATATTAACTATTTATATATTTTAACAGGGGTTGCTGGGCATGTATGGAAGGGTTTCAATGATATTGATAACAAAAGTTAATAGCTAGGTAAAGGAGAGGTAAATTGAGATTTGAGAGTCTGGATTATAAATAACACATTCTGATACTGCCACTAGCTTAGCTATTCCAACTAGCAGAAATAAGGCAAACTGTTGAAATAAATGAATCACTAGAAGCATTTATTGAGCATTTTCTATGTGGTAGATTTAGTTCTATAAAAGCATGACTTTCTAATTGTCAAATTCATAATTCTTTTTTTTCCTTTTGGCTGAACTTTATTTATATATCTGCCCTAATTCTTATATTCTTCTCTCTTATGAAAGGCAGCAGCATCCAGTCATTCAAGCCAAACCTCCTTCTCCTTCATCAGCCCCCTCCCACTAGTCATCAACCATTAAAAGACAGCTTCCTAAATTTTTGTGGAATTGATTTCTTCTCTATTAGAGTTCCCTTTTGGAAGTCCATTTCTTCATAAGTCTGGCATGTGAGATTTTAATTGCTCTGCTGCATTTTTCTCTTCTTCAGTCAGTGGTGACAGCTGCAGGTCTGTTTGCTTTTGTAGTTGTTGTATCATGTTCACAGTCTTATTCACAAGCACAAATGCAGCTCTTAGTCTCTTTCTGCTCAATAGCAACTAGTTTGAAGCATGCATACAAAGTTTGATAGCGAGACTTCATCGCTGACATTTCCTTTAACTGTGTAACTGAACTTTTCTTGCCTGCTGAATCAGGATGATTAGTCTTGATTTCATATTCCAGCCTGTACTGAATATAATCCAGATCAGAGTCAGCTTTCTGGAACATCAGTTCCAGCTTATCGACCTCCGCCTTCATGTTGAATAGTTGACATTCCTCCTAAATTCATAATTCTTAAGGGAATAGATAATGCACATGTTTCAAAGTTTTGTTTATCACAAGTGGGAATAACTGAAGACCACCCAAATGAGACTATTCAGAGCTTGCTGTAATAACAAGCTTGGCAGCAGTTGAGGTTGGCAGACACTCAAAGACCGTGAGGGAGAGGAGAAGCTTTATAGTGGGGGGAGGCAGAGAAAGGGATGCTTCTGGCATTGTTCTGATTAAAGAATGTTGGCAGATCCTTTTGTAGTTCATAAATAGGATGATTGAGTTTTCAGGCACATGGGTGAGATGTGCCTCCAAAAAATCTTGTTACAACATCAGCACATTACCAGTCTGACATTAAAAAAAAAAAATAGATAATGTTGGCAGAGGAAGCTGGAGGTGAGCTATATAATAGAAGTGGGCATCTTATGTGATTGGCTTGGGAAGCATATTTAGTTCCCAAGCCAAATATGATTGGTCCCAGTGTAAGATGCCAGCCTTCTTGTGAAAATTCTGATTATTTTGAGCTGGTGGCTATAGAGGTTGTGGTTTGGCTCATGTAGGTCAAAGTTTTATTATCGTATATGTTATAGGCACTGTTCATGTATTTAAGTCTCTCAGTTGTTAATACAGGAACTAGCAAAATGATACAATTGATTCCACCAGCCTAGAGACCACAGTGCTGATTCAACCAGGTCTCAAAATGGGATGGATATCATCAACGGGGATGGGAGAAGGAATGTTGAGAGAAAGATGCTAAACTGATAGAAAACTGGTCAGTTTTTCTTAGGACAATGCAACATTTTTTGTTTTGCTTATTTTGAGTTCCCTGATCAAGAATTGAACCCCAGCCACATGGAATCCTAACTGGTAGACCACCAGGGATATTAATTGATTAGAGATGGTGGGGGGTTGGTGGTCTTTCTACATTGCCCAATCTGGCCTCCAACTCCTGGACTCAAGCAATCCTCTTGCCTCAACCTCTGGAGCAGCTGAAACCACAAGTGTACACCCCTGCAGGGGAGCGACCTTAACTTTGGCGATTTTTTTGTACTGGATTCCTGCTCCTTCTCCCTATTATACCTTATCAGTTTCCTACCAGTTAATCTCTGACTTTATAGGGTTGTAAAACTTCTGGGCCCACCCTGTATACAGAAGGTAGCCGATTTAAACCCGGACCTGGCCAAACTGCAACAACAACAACAAAAATAGCCAGGCATTGTGGTGGGTGCCTGTAGTCCCAGCTACTCAGGAGGCTGAGGCAAGAGAATCGCCTAAACCCTGGAGCTAGAGGTTGCTGTGAGCTGTGACGCCACAGCATTCTATTGAGGGTAATAAAGTGAGACTCTGTCTCTACAAAACAAACAAACAAACAAACAAACAAAAAGCTTCTGGGGCCAAATCAATCTTTATTCACCTGATCTTAGCCAAAAAGCCAAGATCACCTGTAGTCAATGTTTTATTCAAACAAATTACATTTCCAAGGGTGTCAGATGACCAACCATCACATGGCTTTATAAAAAAATCCTCTAGAGTGCAACAAATTAAAAGGTCACACAATAATCATCTTTGGCTTTAGTTTCAAGTATTGAATAATTTTTTTTGTATTATCTCATTTAATTTTCACCACAGTCCAATGCAAGTAACTCATTGTAATAGCACAATTATTGTCCCCATCTACGTGAGAAAATTGAGAAGCAGGTTAAGTTCCTTGAGGAGTAACCAGAAGTATGTAATTAACAACAGCTACAGAACAGCTGAGCTCTGGCTAACCTACTGCTGCTTCAGATTTATAAGAACAAAGGACAGGTGCAGAACATTTGACACACTCCAACACTCTGCAGAGTGTGGGGCAAGGCCAGTTTTTGTTTTCAGTTGCTTTATTTCCATCTCTTTTATATTACTTCCGAGTACAAAATCTTTTTCTAAGCAGTTCACGGATGTGATGGAGTGAACCCTGGACGGAGGCTCAGTAGCTGGGCTCCACATTAGGCTGCCTTTGCTAGCTGCGCTGTCGGGAAGAAGTGGTTTAGCTTCACGGGGCTCTATTTCTTCACTTGTAAAAGAGTACTGGAACCACATTCTCTGAAGTGCAGGTGCTGGTGAGTGGCATTTGGAGTAAAGTTGCAAAAAACAACCGTTTAAAGACTGTGTCACCACTTGGGTTAAAGCCATTCCTGGACCGGAGGCTTGTAATCCTGGCACTCTGGGAGGCCGAGGCGGGTGGATCCCTTGAGCCCTGAAGTCAGAGTCCAGCCTGATTAAGAGCGAGATTCTGTCTCTACTAAAAATAGAAAAAATTATCCGGGGGTCGTGTTGGGCGCCTCTACTCTGAGCTACTCAGGAGGCTGAGGCAGGGCGTTAATTGGCTTGAATCGGGGAATTTAAGGTTGCTGTGAGGTAGGCTGACACCCCGGCACTCTGGCCTGGGGTAAGAGAGTGAGACTGTCTTTAAAAAACAAAAAACAACATTCCAGAACACGCAGAAGGATCTTGTGGCTTTAAACTAGGTAGCACCAGACGGCGTCTTTCATCTTCCGCGGCGCTGGCTACTAGCCCGCCTCCCACCTATTCTTGGCCCCGCCCCGCCCTGCCCTCTCGTTGTTATGGAGATTCCGGGACGCCTAAGCGGGCTGCGCTCCTCTCCGAGTAGCCCTGGCTGGGCACGCGATGACGCATGCGCGTTCCGGGCGGCAAAAAGCACCGCGGTGGCTGCCGGGACTGAGCTCCTGGAGCCAGATCAGGAAGTGGCGGGCGGAGCCCGGGGCCGAGTGGCCTCCTCAGACGCGGCCGCCGCCGCCAGTGGCGAGACCCCGACCTGGTGGGTCAGCGCTGGGCGTGCGTGCGGGCAGGTGGGGGCGCTGACGAGGGGCAGGAAGCTGCGGCCGCGCCGGAGTGGGCGGCTGGCCGAGACGGAGACGCTGGGAGGCAGCGGCGGCGGGTCTCGTGGGGCTGCCCTTCTAGCTCAGGTAGGGGCTGCGGCCGCCGGGTGAGGGGCGCGGAGCCCGGCCTGTTGTTCCTCGGGGCTGAACGCGCCGCCTCAGGGGACAAGCGTGTCTTCCAGCCCACGGGGCTGGGGCTGCCATTCTCCACGGGAATCCCTTCAACACACTCGCGGTTCTCCGGGAGTATTGACTTTAGGCCGGATGTCCAGGGAGCAAACTTTCGAGTTGGAAAGAGGGAAAACCCGCAGCTGGATGCATAGTTGGCTGTGCCTCTTGTTAGCCTCCAAGTTCACGTTAGCGGGAGCCGGGCGAACCATAGGTGTAGTCTGGAGAATCACCGTGTCCAACCAACTAAAGCCTGGAGGCTCACACACTGGGCTTTCAGCTGCCTGTTGGAGACCTGGTTTGTAAGGATTCGTAAACTTCAGTTATAGTAGTTGTTTTCTGCAAAGTCTAAAGACATTTTCCAGAACAGCCTTGCGGTCCCTTTTTCGCCCACCTCTACATTCTTGTCATTTAAGAGATCGGCAGTCTCTTCGGCTTGCCGGTTGTTCACAGCAGGGTGCTTAGGGGCCAGGGCACCCCTGGGGCCGAGGCACGCAAAGTAGGGAGGTTGAAAGGTGAAATGGTGGAAAGAGTGTGGGCTTGGGGCCAGCAGATCTTAGTTTAATTTTTGGAATACGTCAACCTGAGTTTGGAATCGCCACCTGATTTGTGGTGGTGGATTTGTGTTTTTAAACGTTAAATGGACAAGGCGATTGTGCGCCTGTTACATAGGCCAGTACTGAGGTGTCAAACTCAATACAAGTAAGTTAGGCAAAGCATGTGATGGTGAAAGAGGGACGTTGTGAAACCGTCTGCTCTAGGTGCCATTGAACGTCCGGTACCACATGTCGCCTTTGTTTTAAAGGCCTTTACCAGCGTTCCAGTCTGGTGTAAGGAGCACTTGAATTTATTAGAATTTTAATAGAATCAGGATCATGGCCTTGGTTCTTCAGGCTGTGTGACCTTAAACATACTTCTTTGAATTTCACGTATTGAATTAGGAATAACACTAATACACCCCTTCTCGCCTAGAGTTGTATCAAACTCTGTAAATTTTAGGTTTTGCAAACTGTATGGCTTTATTTAAATCTTTGTTAAAGTAGTTATTAAAAGCCCAGATTAATGACCTGTCTACAAATACAGATGTTTCCTGTTTTAGGAATTTACATTTTGCTTGTTGGCCCTACCTTCTCACTTATGAATTCTCCTTTCTTTTTCTTGTTCTCTCACTTTCCCTCTGCTCAAGATTGTCCCTTCTTTTCCTAACTCCGGGGTAATCATTCTGTTATTTTCCTTTCCCATCCAACTCAGTATTACTGAGACAAACACACATTTCTTTGGCTTTGCTACTTAAAAAAATAACTTTTACAAACATTTTCTCATTTTATTTCTTTAACTAGGTTAGATGTGGACAGCGTTGGTACTGTTCACATTTTATTTATGTGAAATTGAATTTAGAGAGGCCCCTGAATTACCTAGCTAGGTGGCTGTTAGGAATTGAAACTGAGAGAAGGCAGCTCTTTGATTTGCTGTCCAGTGGTTGACATTTACTCTGATTATTCCTTATCAATGCTTATGTTTTTAATTTTTAGCACTCAGTTCACATTTATTCACTGTTTTAAGCAAGGTGCTCAATGCTTGCATTTTTCCAAATCTAAGACCTTGCAGGCAAGGATTTATCTTCTAGATTAGAACCTTTCAAAACTTAGAGCACAGTGCCTCAAACAAAAGACATTTAATAAAAGCTTGCAAAACCAATAATAGTGGCATCAGAACAATTTAAAGATGCTTTTCCGCTTTTGGAAAGTGATTCGCAATTGTCGCGTTTGTGGTCTGAATAAGCTAATGATTCCAGTAACTCCTGGGAATTTGCTAATGATTCCATTAACTCCTGAGAATTTGCTAATGATCCCATTAACTCCTGAGGAAAGAACTGTACAGGGTGTCCATAAAGTTCTTATGCAATTTGAAATAGTTTGACTTTAATCATGGACCTATGGCTTCACTAGAAGAGAAAGAAAACTGTTCTTTGGTTGAACTAAAATTGGCTGCTGCTGTCCAAAGAAGTCTTAGAACTCACTACAAGAAAGGCACCACACAGGAAAGAAAAATTTAAAGAAACAGG
>CAUYPK010023238.1:0-12579 GCA_963574355.1 Loris lydekkerianus
GGAAAGTGATTTGCTTAACCCCAAGTGCTGTTTTTGTTGGTTGGTGGGGTTTTGTCACACAACTATGCAGAGTGTGAAAAATTGATACACTGTCTATAAAAAAAAAAAAAAAAAAAAATCATTAAATCTCTTTAAAAAAAAAAAAAGAGAGAGAGAGTAAAAAAGAAAGGAGAATAAATTTCAGGCAAAAGGAGCAAACATTGATCGCCTCTCCATCCTCTCGTCTCTAGCTGAAAATATGAATATAATACAATTTTAATTTCCTTTCGTTTCTCACAATCATTCTTTTTCACCAGAAGTGACTTAATCTTCACAATAAAGTTAGTATTGAGAACTAGTATGGTAGTTCTCAACACCAGCTTCACATTAGTATCTCCTTGAAAGCTTTGCAAAATTCAGATTTAGAGTGGTCTGAGATTGGTTGTTAGGGTTGGAGGTTTTTCTTAACATAGTAACTCTTTAAACTTCCATCCCTGGTAATTATAATGTGCAGTAGGGATCAGACCAGTCAGCTTGGTAGTTAAGAGCTTAGGCTCTGGGGTCAGACCGTGTAGATTCAAATCTTACTCACCTGGCAACATCAGACAATTATTTCAACTCATTTGTAACATGGCCTTCTTGCAAAGATTAAGTGAAATAATACACTTAAATGCACATAATAGAATGCCTGGCACATGCTACCCTTCGTGACTGTTAATTATTATGATCGGTGCTCAGTTTGGCCGCCTTCTTTCGAGGTGTTTGTTCCCTGAAGACATATCATACCCTGGGGTACTGTCCAATACGCTTTGTAAATGAAGGTAGAAATTATGGGACATTTATCTGAGAGTGTGATGCTATTAATTATCTAAATGTCACATTTTAGTGCTTTGAGTTGAGAGACTCCCCGCTATGGAGTGAGACTAGCAGTTAGGCTCCCTGCACAGTTAGCAGGCCATGCTCGGCCTCCCTCTGGCGGGCGGAAGTCTGCAGCCACCTAGGGAGGATTCTGGTGTGCGCGTCTCAGGCTGTGTCGGGCAGTGCCTGTGGCTCAAAGGGGTAGGGCACCGGACCCATATGCCAGAGGTGGCGGGTTCAAACCCAGCCCCGGCCAAAAACTGCAAGAAAACAAACAAACAAGCAAAAAAAAAAAAAAAAAAAAAAAAAAAGGCTGAGGGTTCGGGGTTCCCAGGCTTCCCAGTGCGGGCTGGGCACGGTCCCTCTCACGATGCACCCTGGCTTGCGCTGCGCCCGGAGCGCGTCCCCACCGCCGGCTCAGCGAGCCCGGGGTTCATGACTTCTGTGGCCGTGTTCCTCCTCGCAGGCCCAGCTCAGAGCCCCCTGTGGATGCCTCGCGGAGCTGGGGAGCGCCAGGCTCCACGGAGAATCCGCAGTTCACCGTGGCCTTAGTGCCGACTCTGCTCTTAGGGGCTGAAAAGGCTGAATCTTCCACTCAAACTGTAGCACCAGTGTTATCAAAATGGAAACGTGAAACTTTGCATGCATTTGTGAAATGGCCCTATACTTCCCTAGACTTAAACAGAAGTCTTTTTTTTTCGTTTCTTATTTTTAATACGTTGATACAGCCATGTCTGCATGGAATTTAGGAACCGGAGAGGGTTACAAGTGTGTGTTTGGTCGGATATTGACTTTCTGCTGCTGCCTGTTTTGTGCCTCTGTAACAGAGCGCCGCAGACTGGCTAATCTATTATGAACAGAAATGTGTCGCCGCATCCTTCTGGAGGCAGAGAGGTCCAGTTAAGGGGCTGGCGTCTGGTGAGGGCTTTTTTGCAGTGTCCACACCAAGGCAAAAGGCAAGTTAGTGAGACAGTGAAAGGGGGGGACTCGCCCTTTTATAATGACATTAATATCACCATGAGAACAGTCCCGGTGGCCTAATCACTTTTAATGTTCCTACCTGTAAAAACGATTACAGTGAAAATTAAATTTCAACATGAGTTTTGGAGGGGATAAGCATTCAAATCATAGCACATTCTTAACTCATTCTGTACCAAATAATGAAGTTAATAAAGAATGTTAAAACTAGTGAGTTTTTTAAAAAATAATATGTTTATAATCTTCAACAATGCTAAACTATGGGGTTTTTTTGCAGTTTTTGGCCGGGGCTGGGTTTGAACCCCCCACCTCCAGTATATGGGGCTGGCCCCCTACTCCTTTGAGCCACAGGCGCTGCCCAATGCTAAATTACTTTTTTAAGATAATTTTTTAAATGTACAAACCCAGTTAGTGACTAAGGTAAGGGTTTGAATATTTATAACTTACTCTTAATAGGAGATAGCATATAAATCTCTTCACGTGGCTGGAATAAGCATATGCTTAATTATGTGATGTATAATTTTATCTCTAAGGTCATACAATATATAATTATTTCAATAAGAAAATTTTTATTGGAGTAAAGGGGAAGAAATAATTATTGAATGGTTTAAAACAATTTCATATTATCCTGTGGGATGTCTGTAATCTTTTTTATTCTACCTTTTTAATATTGAGCTTATAGTTCTCCCTAGGGAGTAAAAGATCAAAAAATGAGTAATAAAAATTCCTTGTTGTTGTGTTTGCCTTCTAGGAAGATAAATATAACTTATCATGTGATATAACTTTAATAATAAATTTTGGCATAGTAAAAACTTCATAGATTATTATCACCAAGAATAAAGTCATAACAATTCTAAACTAGATATCATATCATACTCAGTATGATATTAAAATAAATATTCTATAACCAAGAAGTGACCTAGAGATTAAGCAAGTTCAACATTAGAAAGTGTGTTACATATTTGATTCTATTAATATAATCTTAATATTATTTATAGGTAAAAGGAAACATTTATTGGATGCTAAAATAGCACTTTTAATTCAGTGTCTACCTCCAAAAGATATTATCTTAGACCCTCTAGAGTATTCTTCTTTTTTTTCTCTGTAGACCTCAGTCACTCTGGATTAATTCTTTACTGTTTGGGATTATGACACTAATAAGTAATTCCCTTACCTATATTGCTGATAGCCTCAGCTTCCTTTCTGTCTTACTTGTGTTCTTGGACTGTGTTTATAGAATCCTGCCCTCCCTGTTCCTTAAACCTCCCCCCAGCCTCATCAATTTAAAATACTGAATGCTTAGGCCAGCGCAGTGACTCACGCCTGTAATGCTAGCACTCTTGGGAAGCTCTGGTGGAGGATTGCTTGCACTCAGGAGTTTGAGACCAGATTGAGCAAGAGTGAGGACATTGGCAGGTGCCTGTTGTCCCAGCTACTCAGGAGGCTGAGGCAGGAAGATCATTTAAACACTTGATCACTTGAGTTTGAGGTTGCTTTGAGTGAGGCTGATGCCACAGCATTTGAACCTGGGCAAAAGAGTGAGACTCTGTCTCAAAAACAAACAAACAAACAAACAAAGTACTGAATGCATATAATTTTTTCTGTCAAAGAAACAGGAGCTTTTAAAGAAATAAATATAAAATAATTGATCAAAGAAGTGGAACCACAAGATACTCTGTGTCAGGGAGCATGCATATGCAAAATGATAGTTTTCATGCCAACCACCTGGCACTCTGAGGACACAGAAAACAAAAAAAGGGGTTGAACAAGTTTAGAGGCCATATGTTTAACTGCTCTTGTGAAATTATAGTGAAAGTTCTAAGTCACTCCGAATATACACACATGCTACAGTAAGTTTCTAACTCCTCTGTTTCTTTAGAAAGCTGCATTACCTCACCAAGTAAGTTGCTTTTCAAAATTCTTACCTTTGGGATTCTTTGATATCTGACTCTGTAAGGAAGTCCTCAACCAAAATGTGTATTTTAAGCAATGAGATCTTCCTATTTAAACTTCCATCCTTAGAATATGTTGCTTTTCATATATCTTCCAATTAATGGAATGTGTCTTTCTACTAACTCCAATGTTTGATTGCTTATTATTGTAAAGAAAAAAATGAGAATGTATTTTGTTAAAAAAAAAACATGTAAAATGTTTGCAATTTTTTTTGTTTGCAAAACAAACAAAATGACCACCCTCCTGAGTTTTATGAAGCAGAAACTTGGAATAAAAAGCATCACTTTCCTATGAAAAAATGTCCTTAGAGAGTTACCCTAGGAATGAGAACTTGTATTTTTTTTTTTTTTAGATTTCAAAAGATGATCTGTTTGTACTTGGGTTTCTCTAAGGCTTTCTTCTTCTGAGTGAGAATGTTTAAATATCTTATTAACTTTACACAGAACTTTAATTTTCAAAAACAGTTGTTTGTAGCCCAAGGATGCAACATAAAACTGATGTGAAGAGCTTGTAAAGATCTGAAGAAATGGCTGTACAGACACCTGACCTGGTTGTTTGCATTCCTATTACTCCTCTCCATCTGACTGCTGGCCCCTTCCTCTGCTGCGTATCATTCCTAGCCTTCCTGCACGCATTATTACCTTTATAAGAAGTAGCAGGGTGATGTAGGTAAAGCAGTTGGAGTCAGAGTTGCACAGAAAAAATTTTTTAAAAATATGCACACATATTGGATAATTCTATCTAACATACGGTCACTTTCAGGTGTTCTAGCAAAAAGGGTCTTATATGAATTGTGTATGAGTTGTTTCTTATTTACTAATTTTATTTTGAGACAAAATCTCTCCTTTCTCCTTTTTACAACAACAGTTACTATTTTTCTACTTATGGGCACTATCAAAGGGTACACAGATTTTATAAATAATGTTTTAGTTATTAATTATGTGAAAATGAAATCATATTGAATATCAGTTACAAAAGGGAAGCAGCTATTTTATTTATTTATCTCCAGAAACTTGATTTCCAGGGTTTTTTTAAAAAAAGGTCAGTCACACAACAGGCAGAATCCACAAGACTGACCTCGGCCTCTCAGACTCTAACCCTCCTACCTCTCTACCAAGCAGATGTTTACCATAAATCACATCGTTAGGATGCATAAATGTATCTGGTTAGACTGACGCAACATAGCCCAAGCCCTTCTGGATACAGAAATATCTTACTCTTGTCCCCTGTTATCCTAGGATCTAGGTACCCTAAAACCAAATTAACTCTAATACACAGTGAACACATATGCATTTTATGTATGTAGCATAAGTAGTTCATTGCAGTGACTGTAAGCAACACTCGTTTTTAAAAAACCGACTGCATTGTTTAGGTTGTATCTGCAGACAGCTGGAACTCGAGGGTCCCAGATTCCATGATCTTTGACTTTGTCCCCTGTTCTTTTCATATCCAAGTTGTAGATATTCAGGGTCTAAAGTCCTGAGTAGCGGGAGTTTTCTGCAAGGCTCTCTTTCTGCCCTGGGCTCCCAGAGGCGACATGTTCCGCTCTCGTCTGAACTCCCACGGAGGGCTGTTCATCTCACTCTGCAGCTTTGACCCAGCATTGGGCACAAGCCCTTCCTTAAATTCCTCTAGGGAAGCAAAAGACAAGCTACAGCATTAAGTAACCTAGCTAAAGACTTAGAGATACTGAAGAAAACCGCAACTTTGGTAGTGTTCCTACCGTTGGGTGGTGCATGCACCGGGCAGGCCATACCTGCAGCGTGGAGGCCACTGCCCAGCCTGGGTACTTGCCGGTGAGAGTAGGGGCCGCAGTGGGCCCAGCCCAGCTACCAGGTTGGAGAGGGGAGAGGTGCAGCTTCAGCCAAGCTTCTCCCCTGTGGGTGGGGTTGGGGATAGACACAGCCCAGCCCACCTCTCCTGCACAGGACTGGATCCTGGCTGAGCAGATGGGAGCATTGTAGGAGCCAGTCAGAGGGACACAGCAGCTGCTGGTGACCTTATGTGACCCTGTAGTATCATCTACTTAAACTGGCAAATGTCCACCCCTGTGGGTACTTGGGGAAAGGTTCCCAGGAGGACACAAGCATGTTGAGAAGTTTGGGATGTAACCCAACCTTTCTGTTACTCCAAGGGCAGAAATCAGCAGCCATCCCTGCCTGTGGAAAAGCAGGAGGAAGGAGTGAGTTGAGCTGGCCTCTCCGGGATGCTGTGGGTCCAGACTCAGGGCTGCATCCACGCAGGGAGAGCGACCTGTCTGTACTTGGAGTCCACTTTTCCCTGTAGTTTGTGTGTGTTCATTTTACAGTGAATGTATGTTGCGGGGATCCCTCTGTGTTTGTGTTCCCTCCTCACTGCTGGGCACTAGCACTCATTTTCAACATTGGGAGACTTGAACCCAGAGTGGGGCGGTTCTCCAGACGGGGCTGACAATCCCTGGTGTGGCTGCTGTAACATTCTCCCCCTCCAGGGGGAGCCAACAATGCCTGGCTTGGCTGCCTGGCCCGGCTGCTGTAACATTCTCCCCCTCCAGGGGGAGCAGGCAATGCCCGACATGCCTGCTGTAACATTCTCCCCCTCCAGGGGGAGCCGGCAATGCCCGACGTGCCTGCTGTAACATTCTCCCCCTCCAGGGGGAGCAGGCAATGCCCCGCGCGGCTGCTGTAATATTCCGTAGAGCAACGCCCTTCCGCAAAGTCCCAGACATCTGGTTTCTTACCTCAAAGCTTTCAGTGCATTTCTTTCCCCAGCAGAACTTCACTTAAGTATTAAACTAGCCTCGCACCTCTAAGCTCTGACAAGAGCAGATCCCACCGCCAGGAAGACAACCTTGGGCGTCTTTATGGAAACAATTTAGCTCCTCATTGGCTCAGAATACAATCAAACTTCACTTGGTTTTATGCCTGGGGTTAGAAACTGTTAAAACCCTTTTATTTTAATTATTTGAACTTGGTTTTATAAAATTCCTCAGACAGTGAAAGTATGTTGGGGTAACTATAGTAGAACCCAAGAACGATGTTAATGCTTTTTATAGCTGTAAATAAAATAGGCTGAGGGCTTTAATGGCAAATCTCAGCGATTTCACTGTAACTCACGAACCATCCCTTTACTAAAACAGCCACTCTTTAAAGACTCTTAAAACAAAGTTTAGCAAGTTTTCATTGTGAGAACTAGATCGCTTTTACAGCAATAAAGACCTGTCTAGTTTTCAGAGAAAGGTGATGGGGCTTAGAAACCAACCCCCGCAAGTGTGGCACTTCCATGAGCTGAACTACCGGGTTCCCTGAAGCAACCCCAAAGGTGTCTGTAACTGTCACATTACCCTCCGGTCTCTCAAACTTTTATCTCTCCCAAAGCACAGGGTAAATTTGCTTTCCGACATCCCCTTATCTGCTTAAAGTCTGGATGTGCCAAAAAAAGTGCCCTGTCCCCTAGTTTTCAAAAAGAAAACTAGAATTTGCCAGCAGACCTGGACAGACTTTCATCAAATCCTTGTTTGCTCTACAGACCCCACACACTCTGTCCCAAAGTTCTTCAAGCTCATTAAATTCCGCCAAATCATTTACTATCCCCTTAAAACCATCCACACTTTTCCAATTCCCTTTCCCCTTGAAAAGTAGGGTTCATGAACACCTGTGTCCCACCAGAATATTGCATAATCATGCTGTGTACTTGCTAATAAATTTATAAGCCCTTTTTCATATGTATCTGCCTTTTGTCAGTTAATTTTTCAACTGAACTTCGGAGGGCAACGAGCAAGTTTTCCCTCAGCCTCCTGCAGTTTTTGCATTGTGAGCAGGATGCCGAAATTCTGCATCTGGAAAACACAGCGAAGAAAACTCAGGACCCCACCAGCTGGCACATGGGTGAGACTTCCCAGCTGTGCTCCCCGCCCGGCTCTCTGTAGAATTAGGGTGGCGGAGTGTGAGTGGATGATGGTGAACAGCATTGGTCCTATCTTTTCCTTTGCAGAATTTTGATAAGTGTGAGGAAAGGATCTATGTAACTAGGCTTGGGTGTAGCAACTCTGGCGGACTTTTTGGTATTTTATGTGTGAAAATCCATGTCTTTTGTGCTTTTTCTGCTCAGAAATAGTCCTTTTCTTCTTGCCTTGGATTTTCTGTGGTGATGTGCCATAAAGAAATGGAGGAACTTCCCTCGTCTTGTTTTATGTAGTGGAGAGCTCGATTCGTGACCAAGGGGAAACACTTTATCTTGGTCTCTGCCATCTGGGGAACATAACTTTCAGGTCACATCAGGTGACAGGTCTGGGAACCCGAGACACATGAGCTTCTAAGCAGAACACTCTTCTTCTGCACATGCCAAGCTCCTCAGAAAGTTTGTCTTAATAACTCTCATTCATAGGGGTCTTTTGTCATTGCAATCCTTAGTGCTTTTAGCTTATGGCAGCAAGAGTCTTTTGCTATCTTAGCCTATGCCTGGGAATAATTTTTATTTTTTTAGGAGGGGAGGATCTTTGAGATTGCTTCTTCTAAGCCCTCTTAGGGAAATGTCTGTTTCTTAAATGGTACAAACTTACTTTAAACCTGGAAAATTACGTTCTGGCCTTTCCATGAAGATGCTGTTGGATTGAGAAGCTGTTGGAATAAATACACCATTGTACTTGAGATGTGATCAGTGGCTGACAGATTTTTTTTTTTTAAATTGGAAAGACCTCTACATTAAAAAAAAAAATTGTGTGTGTGGGGGAAGAGCTCTTATTCTAAATAATTGATTTATTTGTATTAATGGGAAAATCAAATTCAGAGAAAGAGACATAATAGTGTTGTGGCTAGCTTTAGAAATTCTCTTGACTAAATTAAAGAGAACAAAGCCCCGAAAGTTAAAAACTCTTGTATGCTTAAAATGTCTGCCTCAGGCTCCCAGTGCAGCTTATGCTGAAGACTGCTTTTCTTAGTAGTCTGAGGTTAAAATTCTGTGTTTACTGTGATCACCTGAGTCTCATTCCCAGTCAGAGAACTGATGCTTTTTGCCTTGATGTTTGTGTGATTTTTGATCTTTTCAGGGGCTACCCATTTATTGATTTTTTTCCCTTCCAGGGGCAACTTTTGACCTGTTCTCTTCTCCCATCTGTGGGAGCCTGTACGGCCAGAAAGGTATGGGTCATACCCTGTTTGTAGCAAGCAAATTTTTTCTTTCTTTAAGCATCTTTTGGGGGTTGTCTGTATTTTATAAAGACCATGTGGAGATGCTGCTTACGTCCATGGTGAAGTCATAATCTTGGTTGAGGCTTATTCATTTTGCTTGGGAGGATCCTTTTGGTAAAAAAATAATTCAAGGGCCAGGGATATCAGCTGTTTGTACTGGCTAAAATAGGAGGAGAGATTTGAAAGGACTTTTTAAAGGAGCTCTATGGCTAGAAGTCTGTTTAATTAAAAGTTGGTATTCATCTGGTGAGGACATGGAGAAAGAGGAACAACTTGTACCCTGCTCGTGGGCACGTATCTGGGTGCAGCCACTGTGAAGGTCACTGAAAAAACTAGAAATACAATTAACATACATGTGATCCGTCACAGCTGGATATATATCCAAAGGAAAGGAAATGAGTGTATCAAGGAGACGTGTGAGCTCTGCCGTTCACTGCAGCACCATTCACAAGAGTGAATCTGAATGTCAGTCGTGGTGAGTGGATGAAGAGATTGTGTAGGTGTACACAATGGGGTATTGTACAACCATAAAGAGTAAAATCCTGTCATGCACAACAACATGTGTGGAACTGGGGTCACCATGTTATGTGAAATAAGCTGAGCACTGAAAGACAAATCCTGCATGTTCTCACTCCCATGTGGGAGCTGAATATTAAAATACTTGATCTCATGGAGACAGAGAGTAGAGTGATGGTTACCAGAGGCTGGAAGGTAGTAGGGACAAGGGGGATACAGTGGGGTGATTAATGGGTGCAAGCATATACTTAGACAGATGGAATGAGCCACATTTGATGGAGCATAAACAACAACATGGTAGGGTATGCTTCAAAATAACTATAAGAGTGGGATTGAAATGCTCCTAACACAAAGAAGTAATAAAGCCTTGAGGTGAGGGATGCCCCCACTTGCTCTGGTGTGATGAATACACATTGTATGCAGGTATTAAAAATTCACATGTACCATATAATTATATACAAACATTACATACAAACATATATCCATAGTAATTAGAAAAAGAAATGTAAATGCTGATATCCAATCTGCACACACGCACACACATGTTATGGGCCTTCCTCCTCTCCCACTGGGACCTTGTGTGGGGGAGTTTCTTTCTGTCGACTGAAGCCCTCCTGTACACATGCTTGGTCACTCTGCTCTCTTCCTTCCTTGCGAAGTGTCTTCCTATTCACTTCCACACCTCCCTTCTCCTCCTTCCTCTTTGCCATCCTCTGTACCCCTTGAAAGCACCCAGGGGGCCCTTCTAATAATTCAGACCCCTAAAGAGCTAAGAAAACACCACTCAGCTCTCTCTGCTGTGGAGTCTGAAGACTTGTGCACAGAGGCCTTCTCAGCTTTAAAGCTCAGCTCCCTTCTGCATGTCACTGCCTGGTCTCTTTGGCTTTGGGAGGTACTAGAGATTCCTTTGTTCCATGGGATAGCACTTGACTTGTGTGTTCGTGTGATGACTGGTGGGTCACTGGTGGGAGATATGGTTTGGAGGGGGCTGATAGCACTTGTTTACAGTGACTGGTTGCTACCCCCAGTGGTCTACTTGTTTCTTTGATTAAAAAGAAATTACCAGTTTCAACACTCAGATAAATGCCTTTATGGCTAAGTGCACTGTGGAAGTGTTGCATGTCCCAGCCAGGGTGTTACCCTGATCTGGGGAACCGGGATTCACTGTACAGGTGGAGTTCTTGCTCTCTGAAGGTCGGTCCTGTCCAGCCTTCTGTGTGCCTCCTGTCCACACATGCAGACACCTGCCCTGTGCCTTACTGCACTCCACAGGAGCCTAGTGGTTGAGTTAGAAAGCGAGACTAAATTAAAAGCTACTTATCTAAATAAAAGTTGCTTCCTCATAATATTCTGTGGTAAATTCCTATGACTTTGTATTACCTTGGTCCCCATTTTTAATCTTCATGGAACACATCCAAATTCCTTATTAAAAAAGCTTAGAGTCTCTCTCTGTGCTTTGAGATGTAAATTTGCCACCTGGATTTTCTCCAAAACTCAGGAAGGGCTTTGGCCTGTGTGCTACAGATAAACTGTGACCTTTTCCTTATTAAACCCAACTGTACTTTGAGACTTATGTGTTTTACTCTTATCATGGCTGAAATTTTAAAATCTAAGTCGTAAAGACTTTATTTGTGCCTGTCTATATTTTTATGTGTACGTGTGTATATTTATACCTTTATATACTGTCTACATGGTTCCCGGGTACCTTATGAATGCTCATAATTTAAGTAAATAATTCCAAGTACGTTTCAAGTTCATATTATTTTATTTGATAAAGACGTTTTAAAATTGTTAGCATAAAATAGGAATGTCTTTGGAATTTAATTTGCATATTTCTGCCTCAGTCCATTGTCCAGGCAGGTTTACTCTGTGTCTGTGAGCCTATGTCTTTGGATTTGAGTCTTTAGATTCTGAGGTCTAGACAAGTGTCAGGATGATGGGCCCAGGGCTCTTAGCCATATGAGAGAGGTTGGAACCCATTAGAGAGAGGATACCCAGAAAAAGTAAAGTCTAAGAGAACAGAGGTCTTCTCAAGGAGACCCCAAGGATATACCTGCTAGGTCATCCCTATGGTGACTCAGCTCTTAGGAATTTGTAGACTTAATTTGCTAGGACCTGGATATTCTTAATTCTGTAAAAGCCTGAGGTTCTGTAAAAGCCAGAGCCTGCTTCTCTAGATTGATTCAAACTGACCAGGGAGAAAGGTACCCAGGGGCTGAAACTTTTTGATGAGATAAAAAGGGGGAAGACTGAGCCAGTTGGGTAGCGTGGCTATTTTGAATTCTTCTGTGCCTGGCTGGAATAAAGCCCTTCCTCTTTTGAACATGGTGTTTGGATGCTCATTCTCTCCATTGGGCCTCATCTTCCTACAACAACCCCAGGCACTGTTAATTTCTAACTATGGTATATAATTTAAATTACTTCCCTTAGGTTTTTTACTGAAAATTTACTTCCTAGGTTTTTTACTAAAAATAAGCATTACTTAGTGTTAATACTGCATAACTAATATATGGAATTAAAACTACCATATATAAGAAAAACAATTCTGTATACAAACTAAGAAAAGTAGGATTTTATTTTATTTTAATTGTTGGTGGATTCATTGAAGGTACAAGAAACCAGGTTACACTGATTTCATTTGTTAGATAAAGTCCCGCTTACAACTGAGTCTTGCCTCCAAAAGGTGTGTCACACACCAAGACCCCACCCCCTTCCTCCTTCCCTCTCTCCTCTCTCTGCTCTCCCCTTCCCCCACTCTCCACCATGTACTAGGTCATTAATTGTCCTCATATCGAAATTGAATACATAGGATCCATGCTTCTCCATTCTTGTGATGCTTTAATAGGAATAATGTGTCCCACTTCCATCCAGGTTAATATAAAGCATGTAAAGTCTTCATCTTTTGTAATAGCTAAATAGTATTCCATGGTATATGTATACCACAGCTGGTTAATTCATTCCTGGGTTGGTGGGCATAAGGCTACTCCCACATTTTGGCGATTGTAAATTGAGCTGCAATAAACAGACTTTTTTGATCTTTTCGATAAGCATTTTGTAGTTTTCAGTACACACATTCCATATGATGTTAAATTTATACATAAATGTTTCATTTTCTGTGGAACAATTA
>CAUYPK010023240.1:0-14986 GCA_963574355.1 Loris lydekkerianus
CAGCAAAGTATCCCAGGAATGGAAGAAAAAGTATCCAATGTACTCAGCCCTGCTATGAAGCTAAACTATAGCTTTCACATGAAGGCTATAACCGAACTATACCACAAGACTATGGGGAAAGGACCAAGGAAGGGGAAGGGAGGGGGGAGGTTTGGGTGGAGGGAGGGTGATGGATTGGGCCACATGTATGGTGCATATTTTTATCTATTAAAAAAAAAAAATAAAAATAAATAAATAAATAAAATAAAAATAAAAAAATAAATTTATTATAAACATTTGATTAATAAAAAAAGTAATCAATTATTAAAAAAATATGAGTTATTTCTCCAAATACTGACATTTAAAGATGTTTTTAACATATTCCTTCATTCATTCTACGAATGTTTTGTTGAACTTATACTATGATACGACCATGTGCGAGCCACTGTTCTGGACGAGAGAGATGGTAGCAAGCAAAGTAAACAAAACTCCGTGCCCCCACAGAGCTTCCCTGCCAATGATGGAGCGAACTAGGCATCCCATTAATGTGTAGTGTGATGCAATTTATAAAGCAGACACATGCACTCTCTCTCTCTCTCTACACACACATTAATATGTGTAAAGAAAAACACCCAGAGGGACAGACAACAAACCACGATAGTGGTCCTTTCTATGGCTTGTACGACCTGCATTGGAGAGACAGCAGCCGCTGGGGCAGTCCTCACAGGTATTCCACTTAGCAGGCTTCTCGGGGTCTTATGAACAGAAATATTCTGTCCAGCTCCACCTGCCAAGAAAAGAAATTGGAACATTTATGCATTGTTCCAGTTCAAAATAGCAAATCATAGTCCTTGATCTGTTGTCATGTTTTTGGTGACTTGAGAACTGTACTGAGATGTTCAGTGTAACATTTCCTCTATGGGCCTTTCCCCCCTGAACTAGAGTTGAGTTGGGGGAGAGAGAAGGAAGGAGTGAGTTGCATGAAGGTAGGTCTTCGATGTAGAAAAACTGGGAAAACGGAATATATATATATATATAATGAAGTACCAATGAGAGGGAAAAACAGGGAAGTTCTTGTACAAACTTTAGTCTCAATCCATTTCCCATCTCCACAGAGTAACTCACTGAGGTTTCACTGATTTCAACATGTGGAGTTATCTAATTCAGCTGCAAACGATTTCAGCAGAGATTACCAGGCGCGTTCTAGGATAAGCTCTTATCACAGTTTCCCAAAACCATGGCACCTCTGGTCAAGACAGGGGAGATCCTATCATTGTGACACTCTGATGACACTCTGTTTCTCCTACTTACTCTATTGATGTGTGCAAAGTACAGGGATAAAGTATAGATGTTTTTCTCATATGTGTAGATAAGCACAAGTGAAGGGGAACCAAGAGTCAGCTAGGCATGTCCAGGAAAAGCTGGGAATACACGGGGTCAGGAGTGACAGATCAGCACAGGTGGTCACATGAGAGCCCAAGAAGAACACAGCCGAGCAGCACCTGGCAGGATGTGATGGCCAGGGGTCCCAATGGACGGCCTGAGCAGGGGTTGACGTCTCGTTTCCCAGGAGACAAGGCATGTGGTGAGTCTGCTAATTCCCATGAGATGGGAAGAAGGCAAAGAGTAGTGACCTGAACTTAATGGTTGTAAGAGGAGGAAAAGGAAGGTGGCAAGGGAGGACTGGAGGGAGGAGGAGATGGACAGAGAGGAGGTATGTTTGTGTCACTTGTGGGCCAGAGTCTCTCTTGTTGCTTCCCTGCAGCCCCAGCCAGGCTCCTGCGTACTGTGGCTGCATACGTGTGGTCTAGAGAAAGCCCTGGTGGTTGTGTCAACTTGGCGCATTGTGAAGTAGAGATAGGCTTAGTATGTTGGGCTAAGGTTAGACTTTGAAGCTTTGCTTATGGGCAAGAATGAGTAAATACCTGGGCGGCCCAAGTCAAATGACTTGATAAGTGACTTAACGGTGGCTGCAGACTCTGAAGGCGTCGGGGATGTTCTGTTAACGTGGACACCATGCCACCGGCCAGGAGCATCAACCTTGGAGGACTCCGGCTCTTCATCCACAGCTCTGCACAGTAAAGAGCAAATCAGGTTGGAAAGGTGGAGGCTGTGCCCACGGGGGAAAAAGACACAGATGGAGCCATAGATGCAGAGAAAATAAACAAAGCTGGAAGGAGGACACTAAATTTAAAATCCTGTTTTCTGGATCAGCTTTGCATCTTTAGGGAGTAACACAAGTACTGTTCTCAATTTTTAAGAAATTTTATTTAAGGAAATAGCCAGAAATAATATATACAGGGTGGCCATAAAGTTTGTGTGTTATTTTAAAATTGCACACGAACTTTATGGCCGCCCTGTATATAGAATATCTAGACCAGGGGTGGTGAACAAGTTCGACTACGCGCTCGGAGATCGCTCCTCAGAGGTCCCTCCTCAGAAGCAGCATAACAAAATCCAAACTTGGCAAAGAGCCACAGTATACAAAATAATGATAAGAGGCAAAGAGCTGAAATTCATTTTGTCTGGGAGCCGCATGCGGCTCTAGACGCGTGTTCGCCACCCCTGTTTTAAAGCCTATTGTATCTGCAAATAAAATTGCAACACCTGCTTTTTTCTGATTACCATTTGCCTGAAATATGGATGACCATCCTTTCACCCTGAGTCTGTATTTGTCTTTTAAGTTAAGATGTGACTCTTTTATGCAGCAAATATCTGGCCTGAGTTTTTGTATCTATTCAGCTAACATATGCCTCTTTAGAGGACAGTTTAAGCCATTCACATTAATGGAGAATAATGATAAGTCTGGTGAAGTTTTCGGTATCGAGTTTTTCAAAAGTCCAGTAGACATTTTGAATCCTTTTGCCAGTGTGGAAGTTGGAGTTTAATCAGAAGTTTCTGAGTGAGTTTACTTTTGTGGCATAGGATTGGGTTGGTCATTATGGAGGATAGGTCTGAGAATATCCTGAAGAGCTGGTTTGCTTATGGAAAATTTCTTCAACATATGAATGTCATTAAAGTATTTAATTTCTGCATCATAGATGAAACTCAATTTAGCTGGATACAGGATCCGGGGTTGGAAGTTATTTTGCTTTAGGAGATTAAAAGTCTATGACCACCCTGTTCTGGCTTTAAAAGTTTCAGCAGAGAGGTCTGCAGTCATTTTAATATTCTTCCCTTCGTATGTGATGGCTTTCTTTCGCCTGGCAGCTTTGAGAATCTTCTCCTTCATACTAATTTTAGTGAAGTTAATTATGACATGCCTGAGGGATGACTTATTGGGGTTGAGTCATGCTGGGGTTCTGAAACTGTCTGCTATCTGAATTTCAGAATCTGTAGACATGTCTGGAAAATTTTCTTTCATAATTTCATGAGGAAGGATCTCTGTGTTCAGTAAAGCAACCTCATCATTTTCAGGAATCCCAATTATTCGTATATTGGCCTTCTTTGAATTATCCCAGAGCTCTCTGAGAGAATGATCCATTTTTGCTCTCCATTTCTCTTCCTCTTTGAGAGTTTGGGAGTGTTCATAGGTTTTATCTTCAATGTCGAAAATCCTTTCTTCTGCTTGCTCCATTCTGTTGCTGAGGGATTCTACTGTATTTTTCAGATCTTTGAGGGCTGTAAATTCTTACTTCAGTGTGCCTAAGTCTTTGGTGATTTTGTCTTTAAATTCGTTAAATTATTGAGACAGCTTTTGAATTTCACCTCGAATTCCTAGTTCCATTTTGTTAATCTTGTTTGCCATCCAAATTCTGAATTCGATTTCTGACATCTCTGCCAGTTGTTTGTGAATGGGATCTTCAATTACATCTGCCATATCTTTCCTTGGAGGAGTTGATCTATTCTGGTTATTCATGTTACCAGAGTTTTTCCGCTGATTCTGCCCCATGATTGTTTTACTCCCTTTGATTTCTCCCCTGGTGCTTTGTCGAGGACCCATACAGTGCTGTGGCCTGAGAAACTGGGGCCCTGTTTGGTGTAGAGGGGCTAAGTGGTTCTGTCTTGTTTTCAGCTGGTTTCTGTTTGACCCTAGTGAAACAGTTACTCTGGGTTGAAGTCTCGACTGTGGAGAAATACCAGCAATTAAGTCACCCACCCACCACAGGCAACAAATGGAACAGGAAAATTAAACCTTCCTACAACAACACACCCAGGGCACCACCTGGATAGTCCCCAGGTGATTAGCTCAGTTCAAAAGGTCCAAATAAATTATCTAAGTCAGCAGCTGTCTTGGGTGGGAGAGTTTAAGAGGTCTCTGGGAACTAGATTACAGGGGTCTGGTGATTGCTCTAATATGGCTTACTCCAGTGCTGCGTGGAATCAGGAGCAGCTACCCAGCAAGTAGATCAGTCTGAGAAGGATGATGCCTCCTTCCACCTTGCAGCTCTGTCACACCCAGTCGCTGCTAGCCCCACAGGGCTGTGACCCAGTCAGTTGTCTGTAGTGAACAGATACTCCAGAGGTTTGCAGCTGCCTATATCACAGGATAGTCTATATCTGCTCATCCAGGCCACTGCTCTCTGTCTTTATCCAGCAGGGGGTGGTGAGGCCTGTCAACCTCGGGCACTTGATGGAGGCTGGAGGTGTTCACTCAGTTCCAGCCCCACTCTTAGTTTATGTTACTTGGTGAACAGAACAACCCCGTGGGAATTTATTTCTGACCCTGCTAAATCCTCTGCAGAGGAGAGGCTGATTTGAGTTCCTGGAACCTGTGTCTCGGGCCCTGTCTTTACTGCTGCATTTGTATTTGCAGCACAATTAGTTGTCAGCTGTAGCCTCTTAGCCTCATTTGTCTATAGGCTGGTGATCCCCTGAGGGCCAGGTGCATCTTAGGCTCAGTAAAGCAGTCCTCTGGATCAGCCCCACCTTTGGAGTTTCCCAGCTCTGTGGATATGTTTTCTAGTCCCCATTTTCCACCCAGGACAGTACCGCCTCAGGCAAACCCTTTACTCATGGGGCCTATGTTTCAGTCCCAGTTCAGTTCCGTGGTGGTTGCCATCTGAGAAGATGCTCAGCCTCATCTGGTTGCCCAGGGAGACAGGAGGAGTGGCTATGGGAGAACTGGGGGTGGGCCTTGTTATTGCTGAAGACGGCTGTTGTTCTACACCTCAGGGCACCACCGCTCTGGTGTGGTTCTGTCTTAGCCAACTGTCATCTCCTCACTCCAGTGCTGCAGAATCAGCACTGGCCAGCTGCAGCCCAGGTCCTGTCTACACCTCTCGAGAGTTCACCCAATAACCTTGACTCCTGGGGGGCAGGCCTCCAGGCTACGGATTGAGAGTGGAGGGAAATTCTGGGAGCTCAGAGTTGCAGATTGTAACACCAAGCTCATTGAGTGCAAATGAACAAATAAACAGATACAAATGTTACCAGAAACAGACAGAAACACATAGACATACAGACAACACCCATGACAATAGCAACATAAAGACAACTGCAATAAAAATAGTGATAATCGTACAATAATTAAAAGAAAGAAAGGAAAGAGGAAAAAAAGAGAGAAAAAAACGTGGTGTTAGTAGAAATGTTAAAAGAGAAGAAAGAAGAAATTGAAATTAGAAAACATAGAAATAAAAAATATATTTATATAAAAAGTAATAAAAAAAATTATCAAAAGCTTTTCCAAGAAAATGGTGAGGAAAAAAACAGAACAAAACAAAACAAGAAAAAAATGGGGAAAAAAAGGCACCAACTACAAAAATACTCTTGCGTGTAGAAATATACAACTATACACTATACACAACTATACGTCTGCTGTAGAGATCAACTTTCGTAGGAATATATTCATACTGCAATATACTGTCCGGACACCAGGTGGCACTTTGAATGTTTCCCAGGCTTATACCTGATTCATAGGTTATACTGTTACCACGGTAACCACCTTCCATGGCCGATCGCAATTTTGGAATTTCTGTAAAAGTTTGTCGCCTAAGAATTATGTAACTTTGGCTGTTCTTCTCCAGACAGCACTTGCAACCGACCCTCCCTCTCAGTGCAGGTGTCCACGCTTCCCAAATCTTTTTACTCTGCTCCCAGTTTCTCCCTCAAGTGGACGACTGCAATCGGCTGTGTGTGGGGGAGGTGCTGCTGGGTTCGCGAGGTCGCGGCTGGCTCCATTGGGGGTTCCTGTGGCCAAAGCCGGGTTCATGGCTTCTTCAGAGTTTCCCTTTTGGGGTGGCACTTGCCAGTTCGCCGTGCAGCCTGAACCGCCAGCCCCTTCCAACACCTGGGGGAAAGGTGTCTGCCCTTTTGGGTAGTTCAAAATGTCTGTTTCCCGGGCGGGATCCCTTCCTCTCAATTGTCTAACAGGTTGCCCAGCTCCCCGTGGTTTTGACTGGCTCTCCTTTTGGATGCCTCCCTCAGTTCAGGAATAAATATTTGTCAATTGTGTTTTGTCAGCATTTACAAGCTGCTGCCCTCCGTGGGGGCACCACTGAGTAGGGAAGAATCTCTACAACAGAGTCTGTGGTTTTAAATTACCCCTCATGAAAAGCAATCTGCCAGTTCACTGAGCATCTTCAGCTGTCCGTCTACTCCAATCCACACACAGGGATGTCTAGACCCTTTTTCCTCTCACCTGGGAGAGGCTTGGGAGAGGTGGGCTACACGTCCGTCCTGACCGCCATCATGCTCTGCCTCCTCCACAAAGAAATTTTAGATTTAAACCCAACCAACATTTGGATTTAGCAGACATCTACAGAACATTTCATCCCAACAAAACAAAACTGAATACACATACTTCTCATCAGTCTACGAAACATACTCCAAAATCGATCACATCTTAGGTCACATGTCTAACCTCAGTAAATTTAAAGGAATAGAAATTATTCCTTGCATCTTCTCAGACCACCACAGAATAAAAGTCAAACTCAGTAACAACAGGAGTCTGCATACTCATAAAAAACATGGAAGTTAAATAATTTTATGCTGAGTGATAGCTGGGTCATAGATGAATGAAGAAGGAAATTGCCAAATTTTTGGAACAAAATGACAATGAAGTCATGAATTATCAGAACCTCTGGGATTCCACAAAGGCAGTCCTAAGAGGGAAATTTATACCAGTGCAAGCCTTCCTCAAGAGAACAGAAAGAGAGAAAGTTAACAACTTACTGGGACATCTCAAGCAACTGGAAAAGGAAGAATATTCCAACCCCAAATCCAGTAGAAGAAAAGAAGTAACCAAAATTAGAGCAGAATTAAATTAAATTGAAAACAAAAGGATTATACAACAGATCAAAAATTCAAAAAGGTGATTTTTTGAAAAGGTCAACAAAATAGATAAACCTTTGGCTAACCTAAACAGGAAAAAAAGAGTAAAATCTCTAATTTCATCAATCAGACATGAGAAAGATGCAATAACAACAGACTCCTCAGAAATTCAAAAAATCCTTAATGAATATTATAAGAAACTTTATTCTCAGAAATATGAAAATCTGAAAGAAAATTGACAGATACTTGGAAGAATGCCACCTTCCAAGACTTAGCCAGAATCAAGTGGAAATGTTGAACATGTCTATATCAAGTTCTGACATAGCATCAACCATACAAGATCTTCCTAAAAAGAAAAGCCCGGGACCAGATGGCTTCACATCAGAATTCTACTAAACCTTTAAAGAGGAACTAGTACCTATATTACTCAACCTGTTCCAAAGTATAGAAAAAGAAGGAACACTACCCAACATATTCTATGAAGCAAACATCACCCTTATCCCCAAACCAGAAAAAGACCCAACAAGAAAAGAAAATTATAGACCAATATCACTAATGAATATAGATGCAAAATTATTCAACAAGATCCTAAGAAACAGAATCCAGCAACACATGAAACAAATTACACATCATGACTAAGTCGGTTTTATCCCAGGGTCTCAAGGCTGGTCCAATATATGTAAATCTATAAGTATAATTCAGCACATAAACAAGTTAAAAAACAAAGACCATAGGATTCTCTCCATTGATGCAGAAAAATCTTTTGATAATATCCAGCATCCCTTCATGATCAGAACACTTAAGAAAAGTGTTATACAAGGGACATTTCTTAAACTGATAGAGGCCATCTACAGCAAACAGCCAACATTATATTGAATGGAGGTAAATTGAAATCATTTCCAATTAGATCAGGAACCAGGCAAGGTTGCCCATTGTCTCCATTGCTTTTTAACATTGTAATGGAATGTAATCGTAATTAGGAAGAAAACGCAATCAAGGGTATCCATATAGGGTCAGAAGAGATCAAACTTTCTCTCTTCGCAGATGATATGATTGTATGTCTGGAAAACACTAGGAATTCTACTACAAAACTCTTAGAAGTAATCAAGGAATATAGCAGCGTTCCAGGTTACAAAATCAACATTCATACATCGGTAGCCTTTATATATACCATCAATAGTCAAGCTGAAAAAATAATTAAGGACTCTATTCCATTCATAGTAGTGCCAAAGAAGATGAAATATTTGGGAGTTTATCTAACAAAGGACATGAAAGATCTCTATAAAGAGAACTATGAAACTCTAAGAATAGAAATAGCTGAAGATGTTAACAAATGGAAAAACAAACCATGCTCATGGCTGGGAAGAATCAACATTGTTAAAATGTCCATACTACCCAAAGCAATATATAATTTTAATGCAATTCCTATTAAAGCTCCACTGTCATACTTTAAAGATCTTGAAAAAATAATACTTCATTTTATATTGAATCAGAAAAAAACTCAAATAGCCAAGACATTACTCAGGAATAAAAACAAAGCAGAAAGAATCATGCCACCGGACCTCAGACTATACTATAACTCGATAGTGATCAAAACAGCATGGTACTGGCACAAAAACAGAGAGGTAGATATATTGAACAGAATAGAGAACCAAGAGATTAACCCAGCTACTTACCATTATTTCATCTTTGACAAGCCAATTAAAAACATTCCCTATTTAACAAATGGTGCTGGGTGAACTGGCTGGTGACCTGTAGAAGACTGAAACTGGACCCAAACCTTTCACCATTAACTTAGATAGACTCTCACTGGATAAAAGATTTAAACTTAAGACATGAAACTATAGAAATACTTGAAGAAAGTGCAGGGAAAACTCTTGACAAAATCGGTCTGTGCGAATATTGTATGAGAAGGACCCCCCCGGGCAATTGAAGCAGCTTCAAAAATACACTACTGGGACCTGATCAAACTAAAAAGCTTCTGCACAGTCAAGAACACAGTAAGTAAAGCAAGCAAACAGCCCTCAGAATGGGAGAAGATATTTGCAGGTTATGTCTCCAACAAATGTTTAATAACCAGAATCCACAGAGAACTCAAATATATAAGCATGAAAAGAACAAGTGATCCAATCGCAGGCTGGGCAAGGGACTTGAGAAACTTCTCTGAAGAAGACAGGCGCATGGCCTGAAAAAATGCTCATCATCTTTAATCATCAGAGAAATGCAAATCAAAACCACTTAAGATATCATCTAGCTCCAGTAAGATTAGCCCATATCACAAAATCCCAAGATCAGAGATGTTGGTGTAGATGTGGAGAAAAGGGAACAATTCTGCACTGCTGATGGAAATGCAAATTAATGCATTCCTTTTGGAAAGATATTTGGAGAACACTTAGAGATCTAAAAATAGACCTGCCATTCATCTATAATTCCTCTACTAGGTATATACCCAGAAGACCAAAAGTCACCATTATAACAAAGATATTTGTACCAGAATGTTTATTGCAGCCCAATTCATAATTGCTAAGTCATGGAAAAAGCCCAATTCCCCTTCAATCCACGAATGGATTAATAAACTGTGGTATACATACACCATGGAATATTATGCCAGCCTTAAAGAAAGATGGAGACTTTACCTCTTTCATGTTTACGTGGATGGAGCTGGAACATATTCTTCTTAGTAAAGTATCTCAAGAATGGAAGAAAAAGTATCCAATGTACTCAGCCCTTCTATGAAACTAATTTATGGCTTTTACATGAAAGGTATAACCCAGCTACAACCTAAGAATAGGGAGAAGGGGGAAAGAGAGGGGAGGGAGTGGGGAGGTGCGCAGAGGGAGGGGGGTTAGTGGGATTACCTGCGGTGCATCTTCCAAGAGTATATGTGAAACTTAGTAAATGTGGAATGTAAATGTCTTAGCACAATAACTAAGAAAATGCCAGGAAGGCTATGTTAATGAGTGTGATGAAAATGTGTCAAACGGTCTATGAAACTAGTGTATGGTGCCCCATGATTGCATTAATGCACACAGCTATGATTTATTAAAAATAAATAAATAAATAAATAAATAAATAAATAAATAAATAAATAAATAAATAAAATAGAATCAGAAAAGTGTTCATGAAGGGAAGAAAGGAAACAACAAAACAATGAAGTATGTTTTTCATGTAGCTAAACATTCAACTTAAATGGCCAGCTTTAAAAACCTGCAGACTGAGAGAAAATATTTCCACACCATGTATCTGACATGGGGTGAATATCTAAATTTAGACAACTCAAGACCAAGAAAACAAATAATCCAGTTTAAAGATGGGCAAATGAAGCAGCTGTAGCTTCAGGAACTAGAGGCAGCTTGCTTTCTACCTGGGCAATGTTTTCAAACAGGAAAAATAAGATTTTACCAGGTGGAGAACTTGCTGGAACTGGTTCTGCCTAGATGGGCAGCCTGACCAGGGCCCACCACCCCAGGGAGCCAGGACACAGGCCTATCCCAACCCTGGGTACAGATCCTTCTCTTCCCCAGCAGGCTCCAAACTAAGCAGCAAGGCCTGTGGGGCCCATTTTACAAACATGGCCAGGAAGAATTTCTGCATGACCTGTCCCATCCAAGAAAGGAATGGTCCCATCTCTGCCTTCTCAGCCAATGGTTCCATGCCACAGCCTATCAGCGGGAAGAGCTCATGGAGGTGAAGTTGAAGGACCTGAGGGACCATCTCAGTCTCTGTGAGATCTCTACTGAAACGTGCCGGGAGAAAGAAGAGCTAGTGTTCTTGGTGATTGGACAGCAGGCTGTAATCTCCTGGGAGATTACACCCCCACCTTGTCCCCAGACGTCCCCAAGCAGCAGGCCTCCGTGAGCCAGCTTCACAACAGCATGGTGCTTCCTACCTCTCCCAGCCCCTCTTCATCTACACAAACCACCCTCAGGCCAGGCTCAGGACCATAAGCAGGTCATCATTTCAGAGGACAGCTATGTCCTGGGCTGGAGGGCCTCTCTGTCTGAACCACCTGGCCATGTTGAGGGTGCGGCAGCTGAAGGAAATCCTGGCTCAAAATGTTGTCAACTACAAGGGCTGCTGTGAGAAGTGGGAGCTGAGGGAGAGGGCGACGCGGCTGTATGAGAACCTGAAAGGCCTCCAGCATCTGGTGAGTGATGCTGAAGACCAAAACGGAGGAACAGTGCCGTCCATTGACTGTGTCATGTTGGAGTGTGGCCACATGGTGACCTGTACCAAGTGTGGCAAATGCATGAACGAGTGTCCTATATGCCTGCAGTATGTGACTCAAGCTGTGCATGTCTTCAGGTCCTGAGGGTTCACACCTGCTGCTTCAGTGCCTTACAGGGAGGACAAAGCCTGGGATATCTGGGCCACCTTGCAGAAGGGGCAAGTTAATAGAAGAAATGTTGCATTGTTCCCAAGATCAGGATAAGCAAAGATGTCAAAGATACCGTATTACCCCTGGGCATGCCTGTCTTGCCCTGGGTGCACCTTGTGACTGGCCACTCCCCTGAAGCCACTAGGAACTTCTACAAACCACATGGGTGAGTCCTTGTTTCAGTAATCTTGGGGTGATGATGGTAATTGGTGAACAGAAGACTTTCTAGAACGTCTACCAGGTTTTCCTCTCTTCCTCTGAGAACCTAGATGGTTTCACCCTTCCTCCTGTGCGCCACCCACCCCTGGAGATGCTGGCCTGTGTGTTTCCTCAGTTGGAAGTCCTGTTACAAATGATTCTCTTCCTCTCCAGCACATTTAGATTTACATTTCTGGTCTCTCTAGGTTTCTATGCTTTAACTACCATTGCTAAAGTTTCTTGCTACACTGTCTAAATCTATTTGTTTCTTTGGACCAAAAATGTCAGTTTACCAGACCAATAGTGGTCCTTAGAATAGAATTTGACCAGTAAATTTAACTCTGGTGACAAATTAAACATAAATGCCATCAGAAAACTTCAAAGTTGTTAAGTGCTGGGATTGGAAGCTCTTGGTCTTTGACCTGATCCTGGGAGCCAACAAGCATCTTGCTTCCAAACTTCTGAGAAATCCAAGTCAAGCCTGCATGAAGGGATGGTGTGTGGATAATCTCTGCTGCTTCCTCTTGGGGCCTGACTTTGCACCATCTTTTTTATTAATGAGGCAAGAGGAAGTGTTGGGTGAAGGCAGTGGCCTTTCTACTTAGCTTTGGCTTGGCTTCTGACCCTCTTTTTGCAATAGGCAGAAGTCTTAAACCGCTTTCTCCTGAAACTGAGGTCCCTCTGTTAATCATGGAGGTTTTAAATTTTGTCTCATCCAAGGCATAGAGACTGGATGACAACCTTGCTCCTTTCCAGCCAGATAAAGTTCCTGGAGACCAAACATGCCTATAAAATACCTAAAAGGTATCAGAGGATACTGAATGAGTCTGGATTCTGCCTGTGGACAGACAGTTGGAAGTCTTAATTCCCTGGATTGGTGGGGAGTTCCTACTTCCATTTCCTTCTTAGCTTACTGATTTTGGGAGATCAGGGAAGAAGCATACTCTAGGCCCTATAGAAAGAATCGTGCAATAAGTAGGTGATGTTTTCAAGCTCTCTTAGGGTCTTTAGACCACTGGAGGAACTGAAGGGCTTACATTTTCTGGAGAAGTTTAGCCAAGCACAAAACACACATGCTATCAGAAAAGCTGAGTGAATTACACAACTGTAAACACCTGAGGGCTTTGCCCCAGTACCTACCCTGCACAGAGGTCGGAGACTAGAAGAACCAATTGTGACTGGGGTTTGGTAGTAGGAAACCACTAAAGGGACCTCTTCATTAGCACAGACATACTTATGCTTTTGCTCCATCATCAACCACTAAACACCTTCAGGGGAATGAAATAATTTCATAAAATAATTGTCAGCTAAACACTGGGCCACTTATCGTTGTGATACAAGGCCTGGATATTTTCATTCTGGGCTGAAGCTTTTGTAGGAGTTGTAGGAGCCTTTGTAGGGAATCAGATTTTCTCATAAAGATAGCACCATTTGCCTTTCTGGCAGACAGGAAATGCTGTAGTTTACAGTGCCTACCGTTTAGTAAAGGCTCATTCATTCAGCTACTCTTCAATTCCACTCTGAAACAGGTCTATGCAAGTGCTACTCAGTTAAGGTCTAGCAGTAACTTCAGGACAGAAGCTGGCTCTCTCCCTACTTAAAACTTACTTTCTCTGCTGAAGCCCCACCTCTCCCACCCCCTCCCAATTTTCCTCCTACACACAAGTTGAAAATAAAATGCTAATGGCTGGTTAGGAGCTTCATTAAGAATTAAAACTGTTGTCATTTACTCATTTTAGAGAAAGAACTTGCCTTTTCATCTTCTGTCCTCTTATGTTGAAGGTTTTCATTTAGGAAAAAAGGTGTCCAGCAACCCTGATTTCTTTTCTTTTGGTATCATTTTGTTATTACAACAAATAAAAAATAACTCATCAGTCTCAACATCCCATTCTAGTCAATATCTAAACCAAGTAAAAACTGTGATTTTTAAAAATCCTTGAATCTTCCCTCATGTCCCTCATGAATCCTTGGTCTTAATTATCATGGAAACATAATTCTTCCAATTATTCTGTGGCTTTTGCTGTGATTGCTCTGAGATTTCAGTTGACACTTAAGACTCGGACAGCTGATTGGTTTGTAATATATTGGAATAGATGGATCCAAACTAATAATCTGCTCAATATACATTGTATAAATTTGTTGAAATCTGTTGCATATGAATGTGTTACTTTAAGTGGTTTATGTTAAGATTTTCTCAGACTTGGGAGTTAAAGCAAACCCAAATGTGTACTTTTTTGTCACAGAGCTCTGCTTTATTATTTTATAATAAAGTTTCATTACAGGGGAAAAAAAATAGGCAAATGATATGAATAGACATTTCTCAAAAGAAGGTGTACAAATGACCAAGAGTCGTACAAAAAAATGTTCAACATGACTAATTATCAGGAAAAAGCAAATCAGAACCACAATTAGACTTTACCTTATTCCTGTTAGAATGGCTTTTATCAAAGAGATATAAGATATCAAGTGTTGGGTGAGGATATAGAGAAAGGGGAACCCTTGCAAACTGTTGGTGGGAATGTAAGTTAGTACAGTCTTTATGAAAAACAGTATGGAGGTTCCTCAGAAAATTAAAAATAGAACTACCATATGATTCAGCAATCCCACTCCTAGGTATATATCCAAAGGAAATTAGATCAGTATGTCAAAGAGATATCTGTGCTTCCATATTTATTGCAGCTATTCTAATAGACAAGATATGAGAGCAGCCTAAGTGTGTATCAATGGACGAATGGATGAAAGAATGTGGTATGTACACATAACGGAATACTATTTAGCCATAAAAAGAAGAAATATCTGCCATTTGTGACAGCATGGGTGAATCTTGAAAACATTAAGTCAAATATATAAAAATAAATACCATATGATATCACTCATATATGGGATCCACAAATGTTTTCTTCTTATACATATACCACAATTTATCAATCCATTCATGAGTCAATGGGCCCTCGGGCTTCTTCCATGACTTGGCAATTATAAACTGAGCTGCAATGAACGATCTGGTGCAAATATCTTTGGAATACTATGCAGCAGTAAAAAAAAAATGGAGACTTTACTTCTTTTATGTTTACATGGAAAGAGCTGGAAAATATTCTTCTTAGTAAAGTATCTCAGGAATGGAAAAAAAATATATATATATATATCCAATGTACTCAGTACTACTGTGAAACCAATTTATAATCACTCACACTTGCATATGAAAAATGAAACACAACT
>CAUYPK010023241.1:0-15815 GCA_963574355.1 Loris lydekkerianus
CCTCAGCTGGTATAACAAACACATCTGCAGTGGGATCATGGGGAACAAGTGTCTTTGGCTCTTTCTTTCTGACTTTCTGCACCTCTTTCACTTGCTGTTTCTCTTTGTATTTTGCAGCTGTGATGGATCTTATGAGACGTCGATGCTAGAAACAAAAAAGATTAGATGCTTTTGAAATAAACATTTTATATAAAGCAAAGACATTCACTTATGAATCCTGTATCTCTTCACACAGTGTCATGAAAAAAAATAATGATTTGAAGCCTGTAAACAGCAAAAACCAAATTAAGTTTCCCAGGTAATAACTACTTTGCAAAATTATTTTGGCCAAAGGGTTCTGATACATGGAAACCACTAAACAACAAAAACAGCTTACCATGTTTGGTGACTGGTAGTGAGGATTTTCATATAAAGTTGGTCCTCCAAAACTTCCTTGGAAAATCTTTATGAGATTTAATACAAAACGAGGTCCTATTTCTACAAGAGCAGCATCTTCTTCTATGATCTTTAATAAAAGGGAAACATTTCATTTTGCTTTGAAAATACTATTCCTAGAACAAATACTACTGGCTACAACCTCATTACAAATTTGCCTAAAAAATTGATAATCAGTAAAGTCAAGGTAGAGGCAAAACTTGGCAAATGGCAAATTATCAAAATTTTCTGATACCTATTACTAGTTCCTGGACGTTGTCATGGGAAAATATATTTTTTCAGTGTGTTCTTATTTTAAAATTGACTAATTTGAATGTGGCTTGTCTTGCTTTCCAAAATGCATGTATTCTTGAAAAACTGTGGTTTCTATTAACAAAATGTAGTAAAGCACAGCATTGGGGGAGCCCTTTTGAAGCTTAAATCAGTCCCTGGACTGTTTAAAAATCTTAAGTTACGGCTCAGCACCTGTAGCTCAGCAGCTAGGGTGCCAGCCACATACACCAGAGCCGGCGGTTCGAATGAATCCAGCCTGGGGCTGCCAAAGAACAGTGACAACTACAACCAAAAAATAGCCAGTGTTGTGGTGGGCGCCTGTAGATCCAGCTACCTGGGAGACTGAGGCAAGAGAATTGTTTCAGCCCAAGAGTTTGACGCTGCTGTGAGCTATGATGCCACAGCACTCTACCTAGGGTGACAAGGTGAGACTGTCTAAAAAAAAAAGTTAAATTTCAAGGCAAATAAAAGGATATATAGTCAAATTTATAGCTATTGATACAGAATTAAGAAACAACTTGTGAACTATAAATATTAACTGTTAGTTCAGGTACATCTGTCCTTGCAGATTAAGAAGGGAATGTGCTTAACTTGCACAAGATATTGAGTATAAAAAATATAGAAAAGAGCCCAATTTTCTGCCACATGCTATTTGAAATTTTGTTCTTGCTATTCTCTTCCACCTCTCCAACTTTCTACAAACTTATCCTGCCAAGGTTTTCTAGAATTATCTCTTCTCCCAATGATTCACCATATGACTCATAAGTTGTCACTGAATACCTTCTATAGGAGCTATGTTTTTCTAAGTCTTAACCTCCTGAGGTGGATTATAGCCTTCTGGAGAGAAACCTTTATTTTACTGCATCTTTTGGAGCACTTAGCACAAAATTTGGAATTTAATTACTTCGTATCTCGTATCTTTTTTTTTTTTTTTTTTAACAAAGTGAAATATAGTGGTTTATTAGGAAATTCATACTTGTTATCAACTGACAACCACAAAAAGAAGTATAGATCACTAAGGTATAAGAAAAGTATAAAGTTACTTGCAGCAATTCTTATAGAGAAAAGGAGGCTATTTAAAACAAAAGGATTTCCACCTTCTGTGTCTGCAAACCCTGTATGTACTTATTTAAAGTTATAATTAAAAATTAAGTTCACCTGAAAGTTCCGAAACCATATTCTGTTATCCAAAATGGTGAAAGTAAATACATGGTCTACAAATGGTTGGCTTTTTGGATGATACCGTGGTGTACTAAAGATCTAGTTAAAAAAAAATAAGCAGACATTAGTTCCTTATTCTAAGATATATCACGTATGTTTTAGATAGCTAATTTGACAAAAAGTTCAAAGGGAGACAGTTATTTGTATTACTAAAAATGCTTCCTAGAAAAATGATACTTACCTGAATTAAAAGTTCTTTTAACAAAGCATAATGTGGTAATTCATCAAAAGCCTATAAAAATAAAATGAACTAATTATTTATAATAGTAGCTTGCTGAAAACTGTATCAGTTTTTTTGTTAAAACTAAGTTGAATTATGCAGCTATATCCACAAAAACAACATCAACCATCCTGGGGAAGAGTTAGACCTCATATACTGCATGAGAAACTTACAGGGTCAAAAGACAAAAGAGGCCGAGAACCTTTCAAACAGTTTCCAGTCATCTTTAGTTCAGCTAGGGTATGAACTAGAATAATTGTAACAAACAAAAAAAAGTTATAACTTCAGCATAAAAAATTTTTAATTTTCTTGTTAAAAAGATATAAACTGAGTCAACTTACTATTTTGAACAAGGAATTTAGCAGATGGCCCATGAGGTGAATTTGAAAGCCTAAGACACAAAAGAAGTTTTTCAACTAATTAGAATTTAGTCATCTATTCACATTAAAAAGGCATCATAATGTGCTAACAATATTCATATATTTAAATTTTCTTTAAAGGTATCAAGTTTTATGAAATCAAATGAGTTTGCTTCATTCTTCATCCTTTTACATAAAAATTTAAAGTCTGTAAACTAAGAGGTACAGAGAATAAACCATTTAAATAAATGACTTCAACTTAAATCCTAATACATTATCTTACCACATATAGAGATCCTGTTTTTTCTTAGCTTCAAAATAGATGCATTTATTACAGTTTTTCATTTCACAGACCTAAATGAAGTATAAGAAAATAGACAACTTAAAAGAAAACTAAATAAATACTTAGAGTCCCCCCCAATATTTAAGTAGGGTAATAGGCTACAATAGTCTAAACCTGAATAAATTTATTTATTAACACAAATAAACATAAATTCCTCTTAAGTAAACTATCTACCCAAGGTAAACTAGATGCTCTGCCTGCCTCTTTGGTGGAAGTCTCTATCCTACTCTTTTGGCCTAGCATTTTAAAGTAATTGGTCTCATTTCTGATTACTAGGAACCTCATCTTTTGTCCAAAGACCCCCCAGTACAAACCACAAAGACTGAAAATAGATGCCATCCAGGGGTCCTCAAACTTTTTAAACAGGGGGCCAGTTCACTGTCCCTCAGACCATTGGAGGGCCAGACTATAGTTAAAAAAAAAAAAACAAAAAAAAACCTATGAACAAATTCCTATGCACACTGCACGTATCTTATTCTGAAGTAAAAAAAAAACAAAACGGGAACAAATACAATCACACTGCCTCATGTGGCCTGCAGACCGCAGTTTGAGGACCCCTGATAGACCATAAAAAAATTAATTGTATGTTAATTCTTCTTCACCAATCTTCTGAAAATACAGTCTTTACAGAACCAAAAACATACTTTTATACTAGATATTTTAACTTTTAAGCTTTTTGATTTTACGATCACAAAATTTAAGTTTCCTTCCTCATTCATACTATCATCTCTGATAATTTGGTTCTGTAAAATCACACTAAGGGGACTGGTTAAAAGTACACACACATAAAAACTATTTCATTTTGAATTAAACTTCAATGTCTTGAAGGTACACAAAGTGACACTTGAGAAAACACAAAAACATTCTAAGAGTTAAGTCTTATGTTTACTATAGTATTCTTAAACCCTAATATAGTATTCATACACTGTAAACTGAATTAGACTTTAACCCCACTAACATTTAAAAAAAAAAAAAAACAAAAAACCCTCAGTTCCAGTGCTTTTATTTCCGGTCTTAGAATCAATATAAAAATGGAAAAAGTTCATACCATTTCTGGGCCTTGCCATTTTCTCTGCCTAGGTTGCTTTTCCACCTTATTTCTCTTTCACTTGGGTCTCGCTGCTCAAGTATTCAGGTGAATATCATCTCTTAGGAAAGGCTGATCCAGTCTAGCCTTAGTTGTTGAAAGCCCTGCTTTATTTCTCCTGTCTTCACTGGGAATTATAAACCTTGCTTATGACAAGGATGTAAGCTCCATAATCATAGCGACGATGTTCTGTTAAACACTATTTCCACAGCACATAGAATAATGCCATCTTATAGCAGCGTTCAAAAATTAAAAAAAAAAAAAAAAAAGCCAGGTATAGTGGCTGAGGCCTATAAGCCTTTAAGAGGCCAAAAGCTGAAGAACAATTTGAGCAAGAGCAAGACCTAGTTCCCAAAACCTAGCTGGGTGTGGTGGCATGTGCCTGTAGTACCATCTACTTGGAAGTTGAAGCAGGAGGGCTTGAGCCCCGGAGTATGAAATCGCAGTAAGTTATGACAACACCTGGGCACAATAGCCCAGGTGACAGAGCAAGACCCTATTTCCAAACAAAACAAAACAAAACAAAACAAAACGTGCTAAATGAATGAAAAGAAGCCTTGCTAATAGTGAAAGTATTATCTTAAAAATAATTCTTCTAAATTTTGAAAATTTTGCTTTAAAATGTAAGTTTAGTATTTTCAACTACTTTGGAAACATAGTAGTTTATAATACCCTAAGAGGAAATTCCACATGCATCCCTTTTAATAATAGAAAAATGCTTTTTACAATGGGATTTTCTATATATATTTAATGGATTTTATATTTTATTTTATATACGTTGATTAATAATTATTTTAACTACCCAATAGATATTATGGGAGAAAAAAATGAGATATAACCCACATCCTCAGGAACTTTCAATATGCTTGGGATAATACATGGAAATGAATGAGAAATAATATATACTTAAAGCATGAAACCATGAATACAGTGAGGATTCTGAAATTACCTCATTAATCACAAATAATTTATCTTTACGATCCATTTTAGTATCTATAAAAAGAAAAGGTAAACAAAATGAAATTTTAAAGTTATTTCAATCAAATCATACATGCTGTCTAGCAATTACTTTTAAGGTTTTTACACTCTACAGCTTAAAAGAGATTTTATTAATTTTCAAAATAATTAGACCTAAAAATACTCAACCTTTTAACAAATCTTAAATCTTTTTAAATGTAAAGAAAATAAGTTTAAAAAAATCCTCAAGAATTATGTTTAAGCAGTATGTCTAAGACTTTATGAATATGTTATGAATATTCATAGAGATATTCTATGAATCCCTTTCAAAAATGGAAAAATTCTCACAAAGCAAAAGCTATGTTAAAAGAGCCTTACTTTCAGAAAATATGAATGTAAGAAACTAAGATCTTAATAGATGAAAGTATCTTTCAATTTTGAATGGCAGCTGTCAAAAAAAACCTGATTCTAAAAATTGGTTTAGAACTACCATAGAAAAAGAAAACACATAAATTAAAATTTTTCATCATTTCAGAGATGTGAAGATAACAGACCCCAGTATGAGAAGCAGTGGTGTAAAGAACTAAGTTATTACCTAGAATTAAAACCTAAAGCACTTCCCCACGCAAGAGCTATACACTGCCACCATTTTAAGGCTAGACCTTGTTCACTTGCCTGAAGGCAACCCACTTCTAAAAAACAAAGGAAAACCAAACAAAAAAACAAAAAAACCTGGCATTCACAAACAGGCTGAGTCCAACTTGAAGGAACTTTAAACTTTAGCCTAAGTACACTATTTTTTTGATAAAAATAGTTTAAAAAAAAAGATAAGAAAACAATACATGAGAGTCAGGAATCATTCAGAAGTACAAATCATCTAATCACATCTATCTCATAACCTCTGCAAACCCTATAATGAAGGTGTTCCTGGACCTTCAAGAAACGTTTCAGTATGTTTAATATCTTTAGCTGTGTGGTGATAAAAATGGGCTTATATACATGTAAAACTGTAATCAGCTACACATTTAAAATGCAACAACTTTTCCGTATGTAAATCATACTTTGTTAAAGTCCTATTTAAAAAGAGAAAAAGAAGGCAGCCCCTGTGGCACAGTTGGTAGGGTGGTCCCCCATATACCAAGAGTGGGAGGTTCGAACCTGGCCTTGACGAAACTGCAATGAAAAAGAGCTGGGTGTTGTGGCGGGCACATGTAGTCCCAGCTACTCGGGAGGCTGAGGCAAGAGAATCACCTATGCCATGAGTTGGAGGTTGCTGTGAGATGTGATGCCACAGCATTCTACCAAGGGCAATAAAGTGAGACTCTGTCTCTTAAAAAAAAATAGAGAGAAAGAATTTTTGATTAATATTAGAATATCTGTTTTAAGAAGTAAAGAAAATATCTAATTAATTCCACAAAGAATTTCCAACAAAATGTTAACTAAAAAAACTGGCACTTGAATGCATAAACTTCTGAGGTTCTTTAGCTGACGAGAATGAGAAAGAGTAAATAATTTTAAATATATCAATGGGCACGTCTCGAAACACAAATTTAAAAAATTTATGATATAAAAGTACCTGCTTTAGAATGAGGCATCAGTGTTCTTAAGTCCTGCATCAAATGTCTTGTTCTGAAATTTATTCCTCTGGAAGAAAAGATGAGAATCCGTTCCTTATTTTTCCACTTGCCCTAAAGAAAATGTTAAAATATTTTAAAATCTCACACTGAACCTGTTTTACGTATTTGTTTTTTAAGGATCAAGCCTGACCCCTTTAATTCCACCTCTCAGCAACAGTCACTGACCACACCTGCCCCCCCCCCCCCAAATGCCCTCCCTGGTTGCTTCCTTTTTTATTTTTTATCTTCCATGTCTCCAATTCCTAAACGTTCTTTCTTAGCCCTCTTTTTAAATTTCTGAACTCTCCACAACTGAAATTTCATAATCACTCCCCGTTTGAATTGTCAAGTCTTCAGAAAGGTAATAACCTCCCACCAGTCCTAATAATCTGAGTAGTTGACAAACACCTAAGATCAACTCTATAATACTAAACATTATCTTATACTTTAAATCTGGTAAATTTCCTTGCCTTTTTTTTTTTTTTTTCCTGATACTGTCACCATCACCTTCAACTCTTCCATTTGCCCTTATTCACCTATATCATAAGAGTAAAAGCTGTTTATTTCTCTTTGCAACAATTTAAATCCTTCCTTATTCACACCCTTTATTTGCAACCTTTTGTCAATTGCATACTCCTAAAGAAATGGCTATAGCCTTAGCAGACTTAAATTCCTTCAGAATATGTGGCAGACTAGCAACAGTTTAACCTTTTTTGAAACACTGCTTCAATCACGATCTTACTTCCCAGAGTTTTCTTAAAAAAGTCCAAAATGACAAGGCTTTAACACTGAATTCTAAAATATTACTTTCATTTTTACATCACTCTTGTCCAAGATTAACACTACATAAATCCAGTCTGGCTCTGTTTTTTACATTTTCAGCATTTCCCCACCTGAATGCCTTTCATAGGTTTTTTTCTCCCTTGAATTATTCTCTCATTTTTGAACATCAAAATTTACCCTTCCTTTGAGATTCACATTGAAGGCTAAACCCTTAATAATTCCTTACTTCATTATCCTAGTGTAAAAGTAATCTTCATCTCCTGCATGTCCGCAGAATGTTTCAAAATAGGACTCAGACTATAGATACTATCATAGTTCTTTCTAGCTCTTGAAAGGATCAAAATGTGGGGCAGGAACCTCATCACTCTGATACCACAGACATTTGGGGAGACAACTAGTGAGAAAAAGCAGGTCAGGAATCAAACTGCACGATCACAGGGGAAAAAAAAAAAGAAAAAGAAAAAAACACCTCCCCACACTCCTGGAATACTTCAAGGCCAGTGTTCCTGGGAAACATCAGAACAAGCAATCTCCTACCCTGGTCCCGGCTGACATAGAGATAAGGTCCTGGTGACAAGCCCAACACTTCTATGAATGGGAGTGATTCTTAGATCCGTCCCTGACACAGCATCGTACACCCTACAGAAAAAAGATGACTTTCCTCGCCTCCTCTAAGCCCCTCTTACATTCCAACTACACTAACAAAAGCCTCTTGAAACAGAGAGAATGAGTTGACTCCTGGTCAGACTCTACTCTGCTCTTTTCTAACAAAGCCTCTCCTTCTTGCAGACCCTCGCCCCAACTCTACCCCTAAATCCCTCACAGAAGCACTAATATCTACTAGTCCATATTATTTTTCACAAAAAGCAAATATTTTCTTCTTAATTCGCAAATGAGAAAAGAGCTCGGAATACACTTATTTTCATTCTTCAGAGCTCACTCTTTTCCTATAACTTGCCATCACACCACGCAGGATCATTTACTCATCTACCACGCGTTAGAAGTACTACGCTAAGCACAAGGGATGTAGAAATTAATGAAACAAAGGCCACCCTTCCACGGAACTCACAGCCTTCTGTATACCTCAAAAACTTAACTCCAATAACTTGCGTTCACCTTCTTTTGAATAAAAGCCATCATTTTATAAATATTTTGAGTTTCACTCTGGCCTTGAGTACCCCCCTCAGTTGCTTCCCTGTGAACTCGGCACCTCCAGGAGTGCTGCCGGGCACGAGAATTGGATGTAAACACCATGCTTAGTTCAGCAGGGAGAACTGCTGGGACCGATCTCTGGTCACATTCGAGCAACCCTGAAATTAGCAGAAATGCAGTAAACTAGGTAGCCCCAGGAAACTAGCATGAAGCCGCCGTTGCAAAAGAAACCCAGAAGTAACCCTTCTACCTTGCAAATGGGGCCTGGGATGCGGTCTCTTTCTTCCTCCTCCTCTTCCTCCGCGGCAACGCGCCGCCCAGCTGGAGGACCGGCATCTTCTTCGTTTCTTTTTGGCTTCTTTGCCTGAACCACCAGGCCTCCACGCCGCTTCCTCTTGGTTGCCGCCATCTGGCTCCAGCGCCCGCGTTCAGGGCCTACTTCCGGCTCTGCCGCTCGCTCTTCCTTCCGCTCTGCGGCGCGCCTCTGCGCGCTTGCTCCGTGGTGGGCCTCCAGCTCTACCTCCTTCCGGTCTCGGTGGTACTGCACGCGCGGCGCTCTAGGCTTCCTCCAGCTCTGTGGTGATGGTGGCCGGGCAGGCGGGGCAGTAGGGCCGATCTGGGAGGAGTGGCTGGACCTCCTCTGCTTCCCCCGCCGTTTCCTGGTAACTGCCGGTCAGTCCCCAAGGACTTGGCTGGAACGGGCTCTCGGGCGTCCGGACACCACCACAAACGTAGGGTGTCCGCACCGGGGGTCTGCGGGCGGACCGGTGAGTGGGGTTGTCAGGGACACTTAAAGGACTTTGTAAGGCGCCGGGGCCCGCCCTCATCGCCCGCTGTGTTGGAGGCTTTAGGTTGGTGGCGCGTTGGTAGCTCCCGATTGACATGGAGAAACTGCCCAAGTGAACTACCGAGTCAGTTGCGTATTTGCATTCTTCGTAGCTTTTCACCTGTTACTGCCTCCATACTGAAAACGAGGAAACCGTACCTTAGAGAGAGAAATAATTTCCCCTGAAGTTATAGAGGCAGTTATGTGGCCCAGGTGGGGCTGGCCCGGTCGGCCGAATTCAACGCCGCCTTCCACCGCCTCAGCGTAGGTGGAGGCGCGCGGATCTCCCTGGCATTGACTGGGGGTTATTGTCGTATCTTTTTAGGTGTTTCGTTCTCCGTGGGAGGTGTTAGCCCCGGGAGCACCGCTGAGGACCGAAAGTGCAGGGGACGATGCCTCTTCTAACCCAGCATATCGAAGATGAGAATGATCAGTACAGCTTAGTGGCCAGCCTTGACAACGTCAGGAATCTCTCCACTATCTTGAAAGCTATTCATTTCCAAGACTATGCCACGTGTTTCGCCACTAAAAATGGAATTAAGGTTACCGTCGAAAATGCAAAGTGTGTGCAAGCAAATGCTTTTATTCAGGTATGGAAGTTGGCGCTTGTAAGCCTGCGACATTTGCTATTCTTAACACAGTTTAATAAATTCTGAAGATCTTAAACGTAATTTAAATTACAGAGCAAAATGTCATTATTTGAATTCTTTTTTCCTGGTAACAAATCCCTTTCTCAACGTATTTTACAGAAATAATGTTTAATGTAATAATAATATCGACTAAAGCTTATTAAGTTAAACTATAAACTAGGCATTCCTCTTAGTGTTTAACTTTAATCTTCACAAGAATCCTACGAGGTTGATTATGTTTTTATTCCCATTTTTACATATGTAGAAACAAGGCACAATGTAAGTGATTTGCCAGCAGTCTTCTAACTGGTAAATGGCTGAGTGGGATGAGAACACAGAACATTTATGTCCATAATATATGCTTTTTACCACTGTCTTATTCCTACCTCCCTGTAATTAAAAAGCACTTTTCCTCTTTTTGGTTGTAACAGAATCTCTTCGTAGTTACAAAGAAATATTTGTATGGTTCAGATAAGATTTCAGATTTCAATTCTGCTTTCTTTTCAATATCTAAGTGCTGCAACTTAGATATCCTGTGTGGGTCTGTGGCCTGGTGGTTGCAGGCCACAGACCCACACAGGTCCACAGCCTATTAGAAACCCGCCCAGCAGAAGGTGAGCAGGAGGCCAGCAAGTGAAGCTTCCTCTGTGTTTACAGCTGCCCTTCATGCTCACATCACCCCTGAGCTCCACCTCTTGTCAGATCAGTGGCACCATTAGATTATGTAGGCGCACAAACTCTACTGTAAACTGTGTGGGTGAGGGATCTAGGCTATGTTCCTTAGGAGAACCTGATGCCTGATGATCTGAGGTAGAGCTGAGGACATAAGCAATACACTTTGAGTGTCACTCTTTCCCATCACCCCAAAATGGGATGATCTAGTTGGAGGAAAACAAGCTTAGGGCTCCTACTGATTCTGTATTATGGTAAGTTATATAATTATTTCAATATGTATTGCAATATAATACATAATAGAAATAAAGTACACAATAAATGTAATGTACTTGAATCATCCTGAAACTCCCCCTACCTCTGCTCTAGTCCTTGGAAAAATTGTCTTCCATGAAAATGGTCCCTGGTACCAAAAAGGTTGGAGACCATTGCCTAACTGCACAGTATGACCTCAGGAATGCAGGGATAACTAAGACATGCTTCTTGTCCTCAAAAGAAATTGAAAACTAATACACACATGCATTGTAAAATTCTTTGTTTTCCAGATGAGCACAAAAAGGACACAAGGGAAAGTCATGTAGGGAATACTTTTAAATTCAGGAGTAGAGATGAATATCCTTTTGCAAGGTTTTATATGGAGCTTGATCTCTGCTACATCTTCAACTATTTAGTAGTACTGTTCTAATGGATAAAACTAAGATGTTTCGATTGGTAATTAGAAATGATTCTCACAGAATTAACACAATATTATCACTTTAAAAACATAAAACAAAATCTAGAACTTGATGTGTTTTCATTTTTAATATATCCACAATCTTATGTTTGCTTTTCTCATAGGCTGGAATATTTCAAGAGTTTACAGTTCAGGAAGAGTCTGTTACTTTTCGAATTAATTTAACTGTCCTTTTAGACTGTTTATCTATTTTTGGATCAAGTCCTACACCAGGTAAACCACTTTACCATTTTAAAGACAGAAAAGCATAATACACAATGGTCAAAAGAATACAGGATCTTATTTGGAATAGGAACAGTTCTTTAGAAAATGGCGAATTCATTTTCAGTGGTCAACATCAGGGAGTCTGATGTTTCACAGTATTAATTGAACATGTATTTATAGTGCTTTTCATATTTGTAAAAGTATTTATATTCAGCTTTTTTAAAATTTATAAAGTTTTTGGGATTTTAAATTTTAACTAGCCAAAAGAATAGTTGGACATGTTTTAAATATCTTTAACATTATGAAATATGTTTTAATTACTTCTTTTCCCTAACTTATCCAGAATTTCTCAGCTATCAATAGTTAATAGCAGAGCAAAGCAAAAGCCAGATGTCCTGACTCCCAATTTACTGTGTTTAAATTTTGGTGTTTTTTTTTCTAGCCCTATAAATTGTCTATTTTCTCAAATGATTTCCTTTAAAACATATATTTTTATTTGTTTAGGGAAGTATTTTTATGAGTGATGAAATTCAGTTGCTGTGGATATAAAACTACAATGAATCCTTAGAAGAATGATTTTATTTCCCAGAAAAGCAACCAAGAGATTAGATAGGAAAATGCAGTTATAGTTCTCCAGAAAATATATATTTTAATTTTGCACTGGTAATTCTACAGTGCAAAATTACACTTTTACAATAGTAATTACATATTTTCCAATGTGTTCCCCAGCTGATTTTTCAGAGAAGTATCTGCTGCCTTCCATTCTTGACTGTGGCTCTCCATCAAGTAAATGAGAAGGAGCTCAAATACCTTATCATGTTCTTCCTTCCCTCTAGTGTTGGCAATGTTAAAGTTCACATCACCACTCTTCTTCTCAATTTGATCTTAAAATTCAAGAAAATATAAAAAATATCTCCCAGTAGAAAAAGTTGGAAGGATCCTTATAGTGACTACACTATACTGATGTTATAGACAGTATCAAAGCAATACGCTATTGCACAAATTGAGTCTTCAAGGAATAGCATACCCTATTCTACAACATTGTGTTGGTCAATGCAGATTCTCCATTCTGAAATTGCTTATGTATAAAATCAAGTTATTTCTGAGGTGTTTTTGAAAAGCTGCATATGATTCGAGAAGGTTACATTTATTGTAACTGGTTCCCAGTTTTCTTGATGTTATTTTTGGAATTGTCTACACACGACTGTCATCAGAGAAAATGTAATCCCTTCTTATAAAGAGATAAATATATGCCAGAAATTACGCAGAAGAAATTACTCTTGAGAAATTTTATGTATCATTTTGAGATGAGCTAAGCGCAAAGTATCATTTCTTGCATTGCTACAGGGACTTTAACTACACTTCGGATGTGTTACCAAGATTATGGTTACCCTTTGATGCTGTTTCTGGAAGAAGGAGGAGTGGTAACAGTCTGCAAAATTAATACTCAGGAGCCAGTGGAGACTCTGGACTTTGATTTCTGTAGCACCAATGTTATTAATAAAATTATCCTGCAGTCAGAGGGGCTCCGTGAAGCCTTTTCTGAACTGGATATGACAAGTGAGGTCCTACAGATAACCATGTCTCCTGACAAGCCTTACTTCAGGTACTTGAAAGCAGTGCATCTACACTTAATGTGGTCTGTACTCCATCTCCCTTACACATCTGTTAAGGATACAGAATTTTTACTTTACAGGTTCCTAGAATTTTCAGAACTTTAGAGAGCCTGTACCCTTACCTTATAATTTTACAAATTATGAAACTTAAGCCCTTACTAAGAGAACTAACTCTTTAGAATTTCACAATTAGGTGGTGTTGGTTCCATAAACTAATGGTCTTTTCATTGTTGTATTACTTATTGTCACAGCTCAGGCTACATTATGAGGAAAATGGGCTTAAACATTTTGAAGAGGTATTTGATTATATGGTATCTTTTTCTCTTTCAAGTTAGTTTTGGATGCAAAAGAAATAGATATTTTCTGTATGTTAACTCACTAAGTATCTATTGATCACCTATTGTGTGCATGTCCATCTTATTAAGCACCATGGGAAGAACAGCTTAAAATCTAGGTGAGAACATGAAACAGCAGAGAAGGAACAAAATTTTTTTTTTTTTTAGTCTCTGGCTGGGGCTGGCTTTGAACCCACCACCTCCAGCATATGGGGCTGATGCCCTGCCCCTTTGAGCCAAAGGCGCTGCCCGAAGGAACAAAATTGATGGCCGTGAAGTACCATAATTATACACAGGGATGAAGGAAACAGTATATGAGTACTTAGGGAGAATTGGTCAAGGTCAGCTTCCTAAGGGAGGGCAACTTTCAGCAGGAATACAATTTCAGAAGCTATAAACCTGTTCCTGATATTTTGTCTCAACAATTTACAAAATGACTAGCCTCTTCTGGATTAGAATCAATTCAGAGATTTTAACAATTTGGAAAGAGGATCTAAATGTTTCTTCTTTGTTTTGAAATATTTCAGAATATTAAAGAATAAAGGAGCTAAATTCACATGCAGTGAAAGTTCTTTTTTACCTACTTTAGAAGAATTACAGGCTCTTCTCACGGCTTAGGCCATTAAAAATTTGCCTCAAGGTGTATTAAAATATATACCTATACACTCGAGTATAAGCCGAGTTTTTCTGGCACAAAATTTGTGCCAAGTTCGGGTTTTTCAGCACAAATTTTGTGCCAAAAAACTCGCTTATACTCCAGAATATACAGTAAATCAAAGTGGAAATCAGAACGGGTGGTGGCTCAATCCTGTAATTCCCAATACTTTGGGAGGACAAGGCAGGAGGAAGACTTGAGGCCAGGAATTTCAGACTAGCCTGGGCAATATAATGAGAACCCATCTCCACAAATGTTTAAAAAACTAGCTGGGCATGGTGAAGTCCACCTGTTGACTCTAGTTGCCCTGTACTCACCCCCCAGCCCCAGCATCCTGTGGGTACTTTTGTTAAGGTACTCATTAAAGTATACTGTAAACATTTGTTTACATGTCTGTTTCATCTACCACAGTGGTTCTCAACCTTCCTAATGCTGGGATGTATTTTCATTGTTACAAAGGGGTCACAACCCACAGGTTGAGAACTGCTGATCTACCAGGATGAGCTTCTTAAGAAAGTGTCTTATTTGTATTCTAATAATAATATTTATTGGCTTATTATTGGGCCAATAAATAAATGAGTTGCCCATTCTCTATAGGTTATCTACTTTTGGAAATGCAGGAAGTTCCCATCTTGACTATCCCAAAGATTCTGATTTGATGGAAGCATTTCATTGTAATGAGACCCAAGTCAACAGGTCAGTACTTAATATAGAGATTACCACAGGTAATGAAGATGAGGTTAAACACCAAATTTCTGTTAAATAAAAATTTTAAAAATACTTAATCTGTTAACAAAACATGTGGCATTTTAAAAAATGCACAGTAGGGTATAAGACTTACTTGGGGATTGGAGTTGTAATAGTGGGTGAATTTTTTTAAGAAATCAAGAGAAAATACTAGTAATTGGATAAGCGTTTAATTTTACTCTTCTATTTGCTGCTTGGTAGTCCTTGGCTATTTTTTTGTCCTGCATTTGGAATTTTGAATATAGTACAAAGCATGTCAAAATAACAGCTTTTTATTTACTTTTCTACAGATACAAGATTTCTCTTCTGAAACCATCTACAAAGGCATTAGTTCTATCTTGTAAGGTATCTATCCGGACAGATAACCGAGGCTTCCTTTCACTGCAGTATATGATTAGAAATGAAGATGGACAAATATGTTTTGTGGAATATTACTGCTGCCCTGATGAAGTAGTTCCTGAATCTGAGTCTTGAAAATGATAATTCACTGTGATATTTTATGTGTACATTCATGACAGGTTAAGTTCTCATTTTGAGTACAGGACTTTTTATAATTTACTGGATTTTCTATAGAGAGGAATCCTGGAGAGGATAGGAGCAAGGTCCCTGTGCCCTAATAGTTGCAATGTACTTTGTAAAATGAATGTTTTTATGTAGTCATAGATTATCCTGAATTGGACTGTCCTTTGGTTCTGTCTTTTGAACTCATGGGAATCTCTGTAAGCTGGAGATGCATAAACTGTATGTTCTATTTCAGTAGAACATTTCAAGAATTTGTTGACCATATCTAAAATGTTCTTTTATTTATTTGCTGTTAGAAATAGCAAAGGTATATTGGCATTGCTTATTAGTTCAAATTCTGGAGATGAGATCTTAAAGCAGTGGTTCTCAAAATATTCTGGCCAGACCAACAGCATCAGAACTACTTACAAACTTGTAAGAAACTCTGGGG